>JAMKQA010002221.1:0-25522 GCA_024699735.1 Posidonia australis | reverse complement strand
AGAACTAGGGGTGAAGATTGAAAAACCAATGACTATGTACTGTGACAACCAAGCTGCAATATACATTGCCAAGAATGAGACATTTCATGAGCACACCAAGCATATTGAAATTGATTGTCACTATATCCGGGATTTGATTACCAAGGGAGTTGTTCGTAGACCGCATGTCTCCTCAGCAGAAGAATGGACTGACATTCTAACCAAAGCATTGAGTCACACGAGTTTTAATTATCTTTGTAACAAATTGGGTTTATTTGACATATACTCTCCAACTTGAGGGGGAGTGTTGGTGTTATGTGGGTAAATGGATCCTTATACGGATCCTGAACCCTATATATATATCTGTACTCTTAATTCCTCAATACACAACTCTTTCCTCTTCTCTTCAAGTTAAATGATAGTCACTTTCAAAAGGAAAAAATTGTATAGTGGATTTCCATCAATAACATCTAGTTTCAAACATATGGTCTCACAGTTATATTGGGACATTTTGGTCAGCTACAACCAAATATCTCTGCAAACCACTTTGGAGCTGTTTTTTCCAAAGAAACGTCAGCAACTAACGGAACAACTAAGATCCTGTGAATTTTAGATTGGTCAAAAAATGATAGTGAATGCAAACGACATGTATCTAACTCCAACCATAATCAGAACACAAGTTAAGAGTCCCCTCAATCCTTAAGGACTGGATAAGCTATCTACAAAAAATTAAGGACAAGCTGAGCAGTTATCGGAGTGTGGTGTCACAAACACAAAAACACTACAGTTAATTGTAGCAAAGAAAGATGTTCTTCATCAGAAATCAATTTAACAATTTGAATCGTATAAAAGTTTAAAAAACTGTGGTTCACCCCATTTCCAAGAGCTTGATTCCATCATCTTCACCTTCCATTGTGGATGGTACTTCCTGGCCTTCCATTACGGATGGTACTTCTTCCCGGCTTCGCCGGGGTGTACATGCAATATTCTTGATAACTGATGAATAGAGGTCAAACTCAGCTTTTAGTTTGCAGCAGCTGGCCTCAATCCATTTTTCGGCAACACCGGTTGGTACACTGTCCTGACTATCCCTTTCGTGCTCTTCAATGGCTGATCTTATCTCATTGTATAAAGAATCAAGTTGGGAAGTTGAGTGGTTCCTCATTTCCTGCACAATAACACACATTTTAGAGGATGCCTTTAGTTTCCCCAAGAGAAACCCACTTCAGAAACCACCCTATAATCACATAATAACCGTCTCAAGGATTGTTCACCAATAGGGAAGAAGACTAATAGGATTTATTAGTACAAAGAATTCATACATATGTAAGATTTTCAAAAGCTTCAATTTCACATATTTTATTAATCATGCTTTATGCTGCTATTCAAGAAAGCGTACAAAAAAGTTGATAAAGAAATGAGCTTTGAATCTTCTGTAAAAGTAATTCGACCAAGAAGTTGATGTTGAATCTTTTCAAAAAATTCTCATACCTTGGATTCCAAAGTATTTCTTAAAGATGATCTCATACTAGAAAACAAGTTCCATATTCATGATTTCAGTATTCAGTGCATATACGTGTTTTCATACTCAAAGAGTGAAATTAGTTCACAACCTCGATAACAAAACAAAGAAATAAAATATTATTACCTCAAAAGCAAACAATTCTTCACGAGCTTCTTTCCATGCTAAACTTTCCCCAATGGCCTTCACATCCAGTTGCTTCCTCACAACATTTTTGGATTTTCCACTAGCAGGATACTGTGGTGCTCGGATGGTTAAAGGGTTTGGCTCTGTGTGGTCATTTCTGCATGCACTGTTACTCCCCAAACATGATATCATTGCATTTTTATGTGTAAAACTGAGTTGACCATCTTGTGAGAACAAGTCCTTGCCACTTGCAGTTTCAATCTCGATGCCACTCATTACCATGTTGCCTCCCACTGGGATATAGCTAAGCGGTTTTACAGATATAGCTGTACTGTGAGAGCAGTCTTCGGCATCAAGTGCATTTGGGCTCAAGGAATAGTCGTTTTCTTCTTTTATCATCAAAATTTTATTTGAGTTATTTGCCTTAGAGGTATCTGACATGTCATCCTCTTCAGAATCATAAAGTGGAACTTTCTCAACAGAGAACCTGCAATTCAATGTTGTAAAAGAGGCTAAAGACAAGAGCTAGAAAAGGAGATATTTGACAAATGAATCACATGTTATAGAAAACTATGATAGACAAATGACTAGAAGAGTACAAAGCAAGTGAAACGACTAGTTCATTGCCAACCATATGTTAAAGATAGAAACAAACGATTGGGACATGAATTCACACCAAAATACAGCAATTTTTATTTCAGTTTAGGCAAATATAGGTTTTTCTCGTATTCAAGTTAACCAACATAACCTAATTGTAGTTTGTACCTTGTTTCAGATTAAAGTGGCTCAACCTATACCTCTAAAGATTTTCTATTTTTCTCCTACCAATAGCCCATACAGTCAATTATCTTTTCACATCTTTTACAGTCCAGCAAATGTCAAATGGCACAATGGTTGCACAGTTTGTATTGTCACATTATTAGGAGAATCTAGATTGGAATTTGACTTGTTTAATTCTACTCATATTGATGGTGACAGCTTCATGCCATTATTAGGGTAAAATAGTAGGTTAGAATCACATAGAGATAACTAATCCTAAATATCACTCTAGCATCAACTGGATAAAAGCGACTTGCTGCAATTAACACTAGGTTTTCTGACCAAAAAAAGTTTCCATTTCATGCTTAGGATGCATTTGGCACCACTAGTGGGAGAAGTTTGTACGGAAAATGTAATAAATGCATTGTTAGTGCCTACAGCTTCCCAATCATGCTCCAGAAGCCAGGGATGAACAACTTCTATTACAGTACTGCTTCTGGAAGAAGGGGTAAAGCCAAATCGGTGAATAATGTCATATTATCAAGAACTGAGGGATCTGTGACATGCATAGACAAGATGTCAATATGAGTGTGTATGCTGCCTAGATGCCAGACAATGAGTTGAGTGGCTGGAGGGAAAAAAATATAGTAGCTGACTAAATGACCATGGAAGTAAACTAAGGACACTTCCAGAGATCGATAACAGATAAATATTGTTGATATTTGGGATGGAAAAATAGAGAGAGTTACCCATTAAGGTAACCCTAGGCTCTATATATGAGAGTAGAAAAAAAATACAAAAATACCCACAAGGATATTATTAAGGAGAAAGAGAATCATATCACTTCATAACAAAGAAAGTACAATCTCCTAGATATAGGAGCATACATACTTGACCTATAAAAAACCACATAAATGGATAACACAAAGTTCCATATAATGATCTATTTACTCTAACACTCATTCTTTAAGCGGGAGCATCTAACATGCATAGTTTACAATTGACTCTTATGCAATTACGACAAAGAAAAATATAATTTAAAAAGAATAAAAATGACAGTAACAATAGTAGCAGCAGTAGGTCAACAGGCAATAGCAATAGGCAAGAGTCGTGGTAAAGGACTCAACCATAAGGTAATACATACTATGCACAAGAATAGCAAACAGAATGTAATCATCCAAAAGATGACATTAACCAATTCAATAGGGAGGGAATGGCAATCCTCAAGTAACAATAGTAAAGTTTACCATTTCAATAAAAAAATTGAGTTTTAACAAATAGGCCATGAAACCCTAATTCCATCTTCTTCCTCTTGTGTGAAGTCAAGAGGAGATAATAGTAGGCAAACAGATAGAAATAGTAAAAGTAGATAGTTGAACAGGCAATAGCTAATTTCTCACAACATAAGCAATCAAGGAAGGCAAACAGGAACAATAATAGTAGATAGTTAGAAAGGTAGTAATTGACCTCTCATGACATAAGTGGAGTACCTATACCATGGAAAAGGAGGAGGAAGGGACTCCAGTGCTATTTAGGCTCCTCAAAAGCAGCAATCGTGGACTTCTAACGACTACTATAGTATTTTCGATGACTTCGATAGCTGCTACAGTGTCTTCAACGACTTTTGGTGACTACCATGGTATTTCTAGCAATTATTACAATGTTTCCGGTGACCTTTGGTGACTACTACAATACTTCCACGATTTTCAACAACTATAATGTTTCTAGCATAGTTCTAGTAGATGTTGCAATATTTCCAATGGTTGTTCTGATGATAGCAAAGTTAGGGTGGCAGACAGCTAGGGTTAGGATTTCTAACCTATGCCTATGTTAGGAAGAAAGAGAATCATATTGCTTCGTAACAAAGAGAGTATAATCTTTTATATATATGAGAACACAAAGTTGACTTACAAAAAATCTCATGAATGGATAATATAAAGATTCATATAACAATTCACCTACTCTAACAGGTATGTTACAACTTGGGAATAGAATAACCTAAATGATATCTCTAACAAATATCATATGATTAATCTACAAACAACCATTGGACTGATTAATCAGTTAGATTGGCTGATTAGTGAGGATATAATCCAATCAATTGGTTGATTTCAAAAGGTCAATTTTTTGACAAAGGTCAACAACAATATTGAGCTGTATCTAATATGTGATTCTGCAAAGAAGGTCAATGTCCACTTTGAAATCAATTGTGGACCCATGGGATGACCCCGGATGGAAAATATAAGATACTTAATCTTATGGTTATATTTATATTTAATAAAAATAGGTAAATACCAACCATAAAGTTCCTTCTTTCTTAGGAATTAGGAATGAAAACTTTGTGGGAACCTCGATCTAAGAATAATTCAGATGAATGTTACCTATCATCATCGTCTTCCCAAAGATAGTTAGCCTCCTGTAAGATATCACAACATACAATTGATTTAGGAATAAATGAAATTTCATCAAATATTACAACATGACTAGGTAACCTTTAATTCATAAAACCAAGCTTGCATTACTCTTACACCAACTGTGACATGTGCACAGAACAATAAAAAAAGGATACTTGGGCATTTCAGCCCATTGAAAGGAGTATCTAATGGCAGGTCACTGAATGGATATGGATTTTAGATAGTCACATGCTTTCTCCAGATCCAAAGTATCATTCTATGTTAAACCTTATGTGTCTTCTCAAGTTCATGCTATGAAAATTTTCTCAATTGAAGTTTACAAAGATTAGAGAGTTCCCATTGACCTTTCTTAACAATTTCTTGTGATTTCATCCACCCCGTAGATCCAAACTAGTTTCATCCAATAAAATTTCAAAGCACAAAAGGAACTCCCTCTCACCTGAAAACCACGAGACTTAGCTCCAAGGAACCCAGAGCAGCAAGCTGCACCACAAAGGCAGCGAACCGTATCACCACCATACCACTCGAAGTTATAATTGTATGATAACTCTGTTCCAGCAGAAATTTCTTGCTTTGCAAATATTCCAACCCGTACTTCACCTAGCCCATTCCACTTTCTGGTTTCACAGTTGGATTGACTGCACTCTTCCCAAAGATAGATATTAGAACACAATAGAAAAGACAGAGAAAAACAATGTAAAAAATGCATCTAAACTGAAAGTACTGGTACAGAAAACAAGCACTAAATCAGCCATAAATAGAGTACATTATTATACCAAACTTGTTATCAACAAAGAGAAAAAAATGATTATTTCATTCTCATGTACATCATTCCGGCTAGGAATCAAATATAAATGTAAATTCTTGCATGTGCACAAGGATATATACCAAGAATGGTTAATGAACCTAGCAAGGCTCCCTTTTCTTGTGGCATCAATTGATTCATTTGTGTCAAGGGATATGATATAGGCATCCTTCAAACCTACAAAGAGATGAATATATCAGCTTTCAAACTACTATAAAGCAAGAATATGCAGGTTACAATAACTTTTTCTTGTACCTTCAGCTTCATAAGCTTGGGACCTCCTCTTTGCTTCTTTCCAAGATATCACTTCTCCACAATATTCTATCACAAATTGTCCAACCTGGAATAGATAGGCAGGAACATATTAACAAGAAAAAATGGAAAAATTGAAATAGACCTAAAAAATGCACTACGACAGTTCAAATAGTGATCACGGATAAGATTACAAGAAACAGCTATATCTGCAAAAAAAAAAAAACACTTCTCCGGTTTATCATTTATCAAATGCATCAATTCGCATACACAAAAGAGTAAGAGATAATAGCTGATAGCTTAGATAGTTCGATTTCGCTTCATAAGAGAAGACAAAAATAATTACATACTCAGCAATGATAATAAACACTTGAGATCCATTTACCTTGATATTTTCATTAGCAAGAAGACCCCAGCCTCGACCTTCAGTGTGAAACAGTTTCACCTTAGCATATTCACATTTCTGGAACCTCTGCCAGTAGCAACAAAAGATAATAACCATTAAATGAAAAAAAGGAAGCATCAATTTCCAGATTTGTGGTATGAAAAACAAAATAAACAGTGCTTAACTGAGTGGATGCAAAATTAGATATAGTGTAAATATGAGCAGCTCACTTCCTAATCCTAATAGATCCATCTATATATACATACAGAGATGGCAGATAACTTATCAGCAAACTGCATATGAAGGAAGCACGAATTGTGTGTTTAGACCTTAGGGAACTGCCGAAAACAAAACAATGGCCAAAAGTTTGGGAGTCACAGCTGCATTAGAACTTGAGAGATACCACCACCCATTTGTCTGAATGGGAATCCCACAATAACCTAACACATAAAAGCAACTTGGAACCCAACCAACAGGATAGTTCAAAATGTTGACATGTGTCAGTAGAAGGTTTCAAATATATAGACACGAATTTTGTGGGTATTTTCAGTAATACCAAATGTTGGACTCTCGTGTTGGCTGAGTCGACTTGTGTCGACCAAGTTGGTCGAAATATGGTATTTTTTATACTGAGAAGGACCCAAGTCGACCAACATGGCTTTTTTATAAGCCAGCATGGTCAACATGGGTTCCTGTTGATGGTTGTTGCTTCTCCTCCTCCATGCTGTTGGTTGCTCCTGCTCCCCTTTGTTGTTGACTTCTTGTTGCTTACTCATCCTAAGCTAGTGTTGGAAACAGGATACAAATCCATATATCCATATAATTGTATACCATTTTGGGACTTTGCGAAGTAGCAACATCTCAGATTCCACATCTTCAACACTTGGGTGTTTTCTTATCTCTACTTTCTCTCAATATTAAATGTTACGAGAACTCTTTATTTGAAACATATTCTAAACATTTGTACACATGATTTATACATTGATTAAGTATTTTTAGATATTAGTTATGCTTCAAGATATTTATATTAAGTTTATGCAACGTATTTATGTATTTTAATGTGATACATGTTTAGAAAGTGAAACTAAGGCCCTATTTGGAACTACGTTTAGAACTATAGTTTTTGGAGGAAAAAATCCTTTTCCAGAAAAATAGTTCCAAATAAATCTTTCATTCAGTGTTTCTTTTCAAAAGTAGTTATCAACTTTTATGTGGTTTGAACTAAAAAACTTGCTAACAAAAAAGCTATAATATATAACTTTTGAAAAAAAAAACTGACTTTTGATTAAATGTTGTAATTTCAAAAGCAGTCTCAAACTTAATCTAAGTATTTTTAAATGTAGTTTATTACTTACTTTGGCTTATCTTAAAGTTTTAAATTGAAATTCGAAACTTACCGTATTTTCATGAAGTTCATGAAATTCGAAACTTACCATATTACCATATTTTGTAAACGTACCACATTTCCACCAATGTCTCGACACATTTCCTATTTATATCTGATTGAAGTTCGACACAAAACCAACATTTAAAATCATGACCGACAATTAAGGGAGCAAAGCATGGTAATTATAATTATCCATTGTCACCTAAAAACAAAAAAAAAAACATTGCTTCAACTAGCAATAGCATTTCCATTTTTAATGGAAGAGTTCTTGCATTGTTATACTTATATCCCAAATACAAAATATATGTAGTAATCTAAAATCAAATTGTTTGTAAAAAAAACCCTGTTGAATATTATTATCATTGTCAACCATGGTTACAATTTTCACATGCCAGTAGATATTAGAAATTCTATTGTTGACGAAAGGTCTTAACTTGTGTTGTTGTCAATAATTTCCTCAAACACTTAAATAGAACAACTTGAAATCCAACAGATTTTCAATGGAGCATGTTGGAAGATAGTCATCCATTGTCAATTTTTGAAGGCAATTAGGAAAGTAAAGTTTCCAAGTTATAGAACATTGATGAGGATACAGGTTTTCTGCCCGGTGATCTGAGCTGAATAATGGGGGAAAAATTGTCTTCCATATTTTATAGAATTTTAGAGTAGACAGTTTCATTTTCTGGATATGATTGACAGTTAATTATAACGATGAAAAATTGTCTTCCATATTTTATAGAATTTTAGAGTAGACAGTTTCATCTTCTGGATATGATTGAAAGTTAATTATAACGTGGAACTTTTAATATTTAGCATTTTTCACATCCAGGAAAAAACAACTGACATACTTGGTTTAGACTGAACCAAGCTAGACGTTGCACACCATTTTGCGCACAATGCGGTAAACTAACTGGCTATTATGCTACATTTTAGTTACTGTGACAAAAAAAAAGAGGCTTGTAGAGTGATGATAGAACCATAAAATGACAAATACCCATATTTCTGATAAATTAAACATGCTATCATCACTTTCTACATTACCTTTATTTTTTTTAACCTTCTTGCAGTTTCATGAGTTCAACAGTAAGTGTCCTCATTATTTTTATCATGTATCATTTCAAGACAGCATTTTAAATCCTTAACTACTGTTGCTAAAAATGAAACATAAAAATTGATTACGGCACACCTGATTTTTACAATAAGATCCGCATGGACAATAGCCGGGGGTGCACTCTGTGCT
Organism: Posidonia australis; assembly: GCA_024699735.1. Classification (NCBI taxonomy): domain Eukaryota; kingdom Viridiplantae; phylum Streptophyta; class Magnoliopsida; order Alismatales; family Posidoniaceae; genus Posidonia; species Posidonia australis. The sequence continues at coordinate 16,653 of JAMKQA010002221.1, read as the reverse complement.
AGTTAGTACATTCAGGCACCTCTCTCCACATGCACTATCAGGATCATTATCTTTGTATCTGCAGATGCAGATAGCTATGTCTTCTTCCTTTTGCTTTTTATGCCTGCCCAGTGGAAATATGTTTGCCAATAAAAAAAATCAATGGAAAGTAAATGCAGATACCACAGCAACATATTCAAATTGTTCTGTAGTAGACATTGACAACATGTAGAAGAACAGTTACTAACAATGCTTAATCAGTTTCACATAAAAAAACATCTTTATGCAAAGATTGATCGTGCACTCACATTCAAAATGTAAGCTGTCCGACATATGCAAATACTTGTTCTGCACTGAGTACCTGAGCTGACTCACTCAAAGTTTCAATCTTGTAAATTTCTTTGGGATGAGAATTTGCTAAGAATTACCATCAAACTTAAGGCAACTTAGCCTAATCATCACCATTCTCTAAGCTCCTCTTTGGATGTAGAATAAGAAAAGTAAGAACACATAGGAAGTGATATTAACATTCTAATTGTATCTTTTTTATAAATGATTTTCTTTTAAAGTTGAATGAGTGTGAATAGAGAGAAATTTTGATTTAGTTGAAAAGTAGGATAAATATAAGAATAAGTGTTGAAATAAATGAAATATATGTAGATTAATAGAAATTAACTTGATTGTCAAAAAATATATTTAATTTGAAACATGTATAAATCATATAAAATATTTATTATTTTTATATAAAAAAATCATGCCGTATACATGCATGCATCATAATAACTAAGAGGAATAACTTTATTCCACTCCTCATGTGGAATAACTATTTTGGAAGAAATAAACTAGAATAGGAATTGTTATTTCAAGTTTATTCCGATTTTTACACAACCAAACGGAATACTAATTTCTATTCTAGGTTTATTCTACGAGTTACTCTAGATCCAAATAGGGCTACATTTTCAGTTTGTGAGACTTATGATAATCGATTTCTACCCCATCTTTTACCGAACTTTGAGTTTGAATAATAACATCCAAGGAAATTGAAATTCAATTGAAAGAGGGGGAAAATAGGCCAGTTCCCACAATCGAAAGCTTTAGCATGTAACAAACATATTTCTTGTCTGGAATCAGATACTTAGCATGGAAGATTAAGAAATAAAACAAAATCCCTGACTAGTAGACAAGAAACTTACTTTCGGTGTACGAAATCATTCCTCTCGATATGTTTGTAGTGAGGTAGCCCATCGTCTAGTCGGTTCTGCAAAAACAACTTGTTACTTGACATTCTACCAGAGTTTGAGCCTTTTTCTTCTTCCTTTTCTTTTTCCAAATAATACCATAATTTGAACTTCACTTGCAGGTTCATGACCACCAAGTATGAACCACATGATGAAAGATAATACCAAGTAAATCATGCTACGAAAACTACAGCAATCGGTGACTCGATAAGCATCCGAAAGACGATTTAACGCATGACTAAAAACTCAATTGGCATCTAATTTTAGGATGCTTGCCTATAAATGACGGATCCAAATGACGCAATTACATCGAAAATTTTCTGTTTTAGCATTTTTGAGCTTGACTAATCATGGATTGTCTTAAAAATTATCGAAAGTTGCAGGCTTTTATAGACGACACCGGTAAATCTAGCAGGAAACTGGATTGAAGCACAACGATCACAACGAATGCTGTGGAAATCCATGTAGTGGTTGGAAATTATAATTGTGATGGAGGTGTACCATCATCGAGTAGCGATTCCGCCGCAGCGAGACCCGGAGGGGAGCAGCGGAGTTGAGTTTGAAGCGAAAAGTTCCGGCCCGAGTGGGAATACGTGAAACCTGGGCTTTAGGGTTGTTCTGGGTTATAATGGCGGTGGATCATGGCATGGGTGCGACTTTTGTCCATGTTTGAACGTAGAATGAAGACTGAAATAAAGGTAGAATTAGAATAATAATTTTATTTGATAAGTTAAAAGGTTAAAAAAAAGTGAAATAATATTTTTTATTTTAATTTACTTATTTTAAAATAATTATTCCACGAAAAAGATAGACTAAAGTTATTTCGTTAAGTTATTCTTATATATGTATGTCTATGGTGTGTTTATTTTTTATCTAAAAATTAATACATATATAATATAATGTATACATGATTTAAATTAGACATATATTTTAATAATCAAATTAATTATTATTAATCTACATATTTTTCACTTATTCCAACACTCATTCTTATACTGATTCTACTTTTCATCCAAACCAAAGTATCTCCCGATATACATTTATTCACCTTTAAAAGAAATTACTTCCAAATTAATTAACAATACCATCAAAATACTAATATCATTTTCCACTTATTCCTACTTTTCTTATTCTACATCCAAAGAGAGGCAAAGGGCCAAAAGATTGGTTAAGGTACATGCCACTATAATTATATATATTTTGAATTAAGAATATAGATGCGGATGTTTTGAATTCAGATTAAAAAGAATGTATGTCTATATCTTTAAAAAATATATATGAATACAAATATGACATAGGTATTTGACATAGAAAAAAAAGTAGATATTATAGAATATCAATAATTTTTATGCCTAAGACTTGAATTATTTGCAAATGCATATATTTTACGTAACGAATCAAATGAAAATCAACAAATTATGACTATTATCGTTAAAATATATATATACATATACATATAACAATCAAATCGAAGAATATATATGCATAATAAAGATCTAATACGAATAACTAATATGGGATACATATATCATAGATAAAGGCATAAAAAGGATTGAGCAGCCCATGGACACCCGATCCAACCTAAAAATGGCTCAAGCTCAATCCAACTCATCGAAGACCTAAGGGGAATTAAAATACATTAACGTGCATGCTACAAGTGTATGCATAAAGCATGTATATGAGATATGATCTTAGTTTATAAAACCATAATACTTTGCATCTTATAATTTTCCAACAACAATCAATAAAACATTGCTTAAGTTTTCTCTCCTCAACTCATCTTTTGTCACTCCTATTATTATAAAGAGGTGACCTTCATCGCCATCTCTATGACCACTACCATTGGATTTAGACTTGACCTCCTTTATATCGATAATTATTAATCATCATTTTATGATGCCAACGCCATTGACCTAAAGAGGTATCTAAGGGTGAACATCTAAACCGCATAAATTGGTTAATCAAATCGAATCAAATCATTTTTAGTAGTTTAATTTAGTTTTTCGAATTTAGTGATTTAGTTCAATTTAAAATATCTCCAAACCGATCCATATGATTTGGTTTGTAGTTCCAGAGACGACTTAACCAAACCAAACCAAACCAATAAGTTATATATATACAACATACTAACATACTAACATACATTAAAAACTTAAATCCATTATTAATGTATACAACATACTAACATGTTACATTATATAGTACTGACATATTAATAGATGTAACATACTTATATTATTTTTAATATCTGTTTGCTACTTTGGAATTTTATATTGTGGTCGGATTCTTCCAAATAATTTAATATTGTGGCCATGTTAATTATTTTTCTAATGGAATTTATATTCCGTCTTCAAAAACAGTGTTGTTGTTTATGAATTGGATTTGCATTTAGAATTTTAATATTTATATTATGTTTCACTTTCTAACATGATATATAGTAGGATGGAGAAAAGAAAATGTATTAATACCTTATTATTTCTATATATTTTATTAAATAGTTAAACTACAAACTGAACTAAACTAAACCAAACCGATTTTGAGTGATTCGTTTCAATTATAATAAGTAAAATAGTTTGATTCAGTTTGGAAATTGTTCAAACCAACCCTTACGATTTGGTTTGAGGTTTTGCCTCAAACCTAACTATGCCTACTCCTAAAGGTATCAGAGGCTTTAGTAGCCCTCATAGTATATAATACAATCGTTGGAGTCCTCTATGACCCATAATGCCACTTCACTTTGACAATAAGTGAGAGGGTTACCTCAACTAAGGTCACAAATTAAGAATGACATCACATTTAGTTACCCATAATGCCATTTCACTTTTAATAGTAAGTCAGAGGGTTACCTCAACTACGGTCACAAATTAATGATGACATCACATTTAATAAGAGTTGGCATCGACTCACCTTCATACACATATTGTTGAACATGTAATTAATCTTAATTAAATAATATCCATGTTAAGTCCATTACATTGTCTTTATCAATAATGATTAAATGTCTAGTAATAAGTTCAAAGATGTAAGTTCAAGAGGGGAAATATTTTGAAAGGTAATTTTATACATGAGTGTGGGCCTTTAGTTCCACATTTGTGAGTAGTAAAAATTTTGATGAGCCTATAGCCAAGAAACTCTAAAATAATTGTTCAAAAGAGCTTGGATAAAGCACAGATGACCACACACACATGCACGTCGGGTTGAGCCAAGCTTGGGCTTTTGGGTTTGTGTGTTTAAGGAATGATCTCCAGTTTCTAGATAAATTTTGCACAACATTACAATGACTAATTAAGGTCAATCGAGGTCTTACCTTAATTAATTGTGATTTGCTCGTTGTTAATCATCAAACTGCATCCTCCAACGAGTGCTTCTAAACTACGTGTGATGCATTGAAATCACATTGGTTCCAATGGGTCGCTTGTATGGGAGGTGAGAAGGGACGGTTAGAGAGTACTTCTCTCTCACCCTCTCTTTTCCTTCTTCCTTCTATTGATTTTAACACCTATGACAAATCTGTGACGACTTTGCATCCCTCTCCTCTGACTGTTGTGCTACTTGAATCAATAGACAACTAAGGTGTGATCAACGTATAGACAAACACCCGGTACATTCTCTATATATTGTAATTGTTTATCCTTGGAGGAAAAGTGTGGAAACCTTGTATACCAATTGTGGATTGTTGTTTTTTCTAAGGCGAGTCCTTCGGAACGACTCGATCAGCAACGGTGACAAAAGTTTGATGTATATGTTTTAATTAACTACAAGTATACGACGTACTATATAATACGTATGCAAGTATGGATCGATTCCATAGATACTCGTGACTTTCAAAACTTTGATTGTGAAATGTGAATTAAAAAGTTAAGAGAGATGACGATGAATTATATCTAAAGTTAATTAAAAGAAAAGAATCACAAAGAGACTATCAATAATAAAAAGCACATTTAGAGTTTTTATCCATTAGATTATAGTGGATTATACAAATATATAGTTCATCTCATCTTTTACAACAAATTCTAATTATTAAGGATTATTATTAAACAAGAATAATACATAAGATGAAACACCTACCATGCAATATCAAGATCTAACATGTTAATAACGAAAATAAATCATAAAGAAACAGGATTCCATGATAATCTATCAAGATGTATGTTAGCATAATATACCAAGATAAAAAGATATATGAAACGTTTCTTAGTTCTAATCAATAATCATTAAGTATAAACTATAAGAAGACGTGATTAACAATGATCTATCAAAATATAACTGTAAAAGTAGATAATAAGAAAGTGACAATAATCATGAAGCATAGAAAACGAGATGAGACTAAATATTGCAATCATATCCTAGATCTACTTCAAGAACCCTAGATGTAAAGAGAGATTTAACTACTCATGAAGATGACAACAAATAAATGCTTAAATAAATGACATAAAATAAAAGACATATTTGGAAGAAAAATAAACTTTTATTAATAAATACTGAGATTACATTAAAGGTACTTGAAGATTTCCCAAAACAAAAGAAAAATAATCTAAGTCTGAAGGTGGAAGACGCTCTCGTAGATCTACATAACTATAAACTTACAAGGACTTCCTTACGTCGAAAATACATTCAAATAAAAACTTTAAATTTGACTTTCAAATATAAGATATTTCTATCTAGAGATCGTAAACAGCAAAGACTAGGTCAAAAATATCTTCCATGGGTGCTTGAGAGGCATCGATTAAGCAATTAGGCATCTGAGAGGCATCTATGTCAGCTGAGATAAGCTATGACTTGGTTAATTCTTTAGCTGGTCTTTTTCCAACTATTAACTATGTGGAAAATGTGCATTTCACTTCTTAATGTGGTTCTAGAATTTTCCATGTAAAAAAAATCTATTCTTTTTTGACACACTTATTCTTTTTCCCTCTTTTACTAAATTCTTTGTAAGTCTCCAGGTTTCTGTAATATTTGCACAAAACACTTCGAGTAGCATATTTATATATAAAATAGATAAATATAAGATAAGAAATATGTAACATTAATGTACTCATCAAAGAATTAACCCGAGAAGGAGATGTGAAGAGTGAAGCCCTATTCTCAAGGAAAAAATCATGAAGAAAGGATTAAGTAGCAACAAGAATAGGTCCAGATTTAAATCCAAGGGAAAATCCAAGTTTTGCAACTATTGCAAGAAGAAGGGTCATATCTTAGAGAAGTGTTATAAGCTTCATAATAAAAAAAAGAAAAAGACCGATGGCAAGAATCAATGTAAGCCTGATGCAGCCTAAACTATTGTTGCAAATGAAGATTCAAACAGTTTAGTTCTTCTAGCTATAAATAAAAGCAAATATAAGAATGAATGGATTCTTGACTACGGCTGTACTAATCACATGTGTCTTAACATAGATTGGTTTTTCACTTATAAAACAATAAAAGGTGGAGATGTGCTCATGGGGATTAATTTATCATGCAAGACTATTGGGAGAGGTATAGTTAAAGTCATGATGCATGATGGTATAGTGAGGACACTATCCAATATTTGCCATGTTCCAGATTTGGCGAAAAATATCATTTCTTTGGACTCTCTTGAATTGAATGGGAGAAAATACTCAATTGAAGGTAGAGTATTAACAGTTTCCAAGGGAGCTTTGGTAGTTATGAAAGCCAAGCGGATTAGAAGCCTTTATATATTACAAGGAATGACAGTCACAAGGTACATCAATGACATCATCATCTCCTAACCATGAAGAAGATATAACAAGACTCTAGCATTTGATATTAGGACACATAAGTGAGAAGAGAATGACTTTATTAAGCAAAAGGGAACTCCCTTATGGCTAGTGCATAGGTAAGCTTGATTTCTATGAGTATTGTGTACTTGGGAAGATGAAAAGAGTGAGCTTCAAGATAGGAATCCATAAAATAAAGCTAAGTTAGATATGTTCACTAAGATTTGTGGCGTTCATCTCGTGTTCCATCTCTTGGAGGTACCTGTTACATGTTAACCTTTATAGATGATTTCTCAAGGAAAGTCTGGGTTTACATGTTAAAACATAAAGATGAGGCACTAAGTTATTTCAAGTAGTAGAAAGCTCTAATGGATAATCAGACAGGAAAGAAAATCAAGTGGCTCAAAACAGATAATGGATTGGAATTTTGCAATTCACAGTTTGATGAGTTTTGTAGAAATGAAAGCATAGGCCGTTACTGTACTACACCATACACTTCTCAACATAATGGTGTTGTAGAAAAGATGAACAGAACTCTCGTTGAGAGAGCCCGATGCATGCTTTTGAATATAGGTCTTTGAAAATCTTTCTAGGACGGGGCCATGTCTAATGCATGTTATTTGGTGAATAGATCTTTAACCTTAGTTGTTGATTTTCATACTCTAGAAGAGGTATGGTCTAATACATCTACTGATTATTCTAAATTAAAGATTTTTTGTAGTCCCGCTTATGCTCATTGTGATGATGAAAAATTGAATGCTAGAGTTAGAAAATATATTTTCTTGGATTATGCTTCTGGTGTAAAAGGCAATAGGTTGTGGTGTACTGACATAAAGACATCTAGACTATTGATTGAGAGGAATGTGGTCTTTCATGAATCAGTTCTACTTTCTCCAAAGGAAGGTTCTCTTGTTCTTGATGATACAAGTTTTCAAGAAAATGTCTCTAAGTAGGTAGAGCTAGAAACTGAGCATCTACAGCCTATTGCATTTGATGCTCAAGATGGTAAGCATGTAGAGACTAAAGTAGATGAAAGAGAGCCATATAGCATTATCAAAGGGAGATCAAGGAGAATAGTGATGCTGAATCCAAAGTATGTTTATTCAACTATTGCGTATGCTCTTTCATTGGCAAAAGAAACTATAGATGGAGGTGAGCCTTTTTCCTATATTGAGGCCATCTCTATCCATGATTCGTCATCTTGGTTGTTTGCCATGAATGAGGAGATAAAGTCTCTTCAAATAAATAGAACTTGAACCTTAGTAGATCCACCCAATGAAAATAAGATTATTGACTACAAGTAGGTGTTTAAAAGAAAGGAGTTTACACATGGAGCCACAGACACAAAGTACAAAGCTTGTTTAGTTGCTAAAGGTTACAATCAGGTCGAAGATAGTACTTATAATGATATTTTTTCACCTATTGTTAAATACTCTTCTATTCGTATTTTGTTAGCCTTGGTAGCAACCCATAATATAGAATTGGAGCAATTAGATGTAAAAATGGCTTTTCTATATGGAAAATTTGATGAACAAATTTATATGAAGCAGCTAAAAAGTATTGTGGTTGAAGGAAAAGAACATCAAATTTGTTTGTTAAAGAAGTCACTGTATGGCTTGAAGCAATCATCAAGGCAATAGTATAAGAGGTTTGATACTTTCATGATTACACACAAATATCATAGAAGTAGTTATGACAATTATGTTTACATAAAGAAACTTCATAATAGCTCTTTTATTTATTTGCTTCTATATGTTGATGATATGTTGATTGTAGTCACTAATAAACATGAGATTTGCAATTTGAAAGTCTTGTTGAGTGGAGAATTTGAAATGAAGGATTTAGGGCCGTCGAAGAAAATTCTTGACATGGAAATCTAGAAGGATAGAAAGAATATGAAGTTGTACTTGTGTCAAGAGAAATACTTGAAGAAGGTTCTACAATGATTTTGGATGGAGAACTCCAAGTTAGAAAGAATTCCTCTTGGAGCACACTTCAAGCTTACTATCGATTAATCTCCATAGACAGAAAAAGAAAAGGCTTACATGTTTCATGTTCCTTATTCCAATACAGTTGAGAGCATCATGTATGCTATGATTTGCACTCGTTTAGATATTACACAGGTTGTTAGTATTGTCAGTAAATATATGGCAAATCCAGGTGTGACCGTGCCCGACCCGGGGGATCCGACATGGGGTCGCGCCAGAGGGAGGAGGCCACAGCCATGCCAAGATGGCGAGGGCATGAAATGGGATGAAAAGGGAAAAAAAGGAGTCGCCACCTGGTCTTTTAAGGGAAAGACGAGGAAAACTACAAACAAATCACACAAAGTGAGTGAATGAGATACAAACGTGAAGGCCAAATGTATTCTAACCAGAGGATGGGTAAGGATTCCTATTACGCATGAGGAAGGTGTTAGGCACCCCCGTACGCCCGAGAAACTCGGTCTTTCTAGTTTAATTCGCTTGTTAGAGGCTAAGTGAATGCTTGCTATGCCTTGATCATGTGCTAATCATGCTGATATGAATGCCAAGACAAGACTGGATGGACGTATAAGAGGGTACGCGAAAACTACGAAGAAATCCACATAAAATGATGAAATAACAAAGTGTGGCACAACAAAGAAAATCACATGAAATGACGAGATTCCTAGCGAGAATGGCTCAGAAAATCATATAGGTCTCAAGAATGTCAAAAATGCAACTAACTCAAGTCGTTAGAATCGAAGAAGGCATCGTAGAAATCAAGGTGAGAAAACTGCAAAGTAGTCCACATAAAATAGGAAAACTGTGATATGTGAAAAAATCACATAAAATGACGATGTTTTTGTAAAGAATGGTTTAGAAAACTATACTGATGTCAAGGGGATCAAAAATTCAATAGACCCATATCATTAGGAATGTAGAAAACACCATAGAAATCCAAACGAAAAAATTGCAAAGAAATCCACATAAAATAGGCAAATGGTGAGATGAGAAGAAAATCACATAAAATGACGATATTTTTGTAAAGAATAGTCTAGAAAACCATACTGAGGTCAAAAAGATAGAAGGTGGGGTCAACCTGAGTCATCAGAACCATGGAAAAGGTCGTGAAAATCAAAAAGGGAAAATAATCCGTGGTGGGGCCAATGTCGGCCTTCAGGCCTGTTAATGTACGTCCTTGGGCGATGAAATACAAATCAAATCTAATAATCCGAAAATATGGAATAAAGATAGTCAAATCAAATATCATATGAAGGAATCCTAAGACAGGTAGGAGAAAAATCCACGGAAGAATGCATGAAATGCAGACTTATTCAAAAAGGATGGACTAATGTGCAAATACAGCAAAAACTACGTAAAATGCATGAAAATGTACCTAAATGGGTAAAGGATGCTAATAAATGCTTTGGGCAAAGATTACGTATGACTTGGAGCAATAACTAACATGCATGTGCATGAATTGATGACATAGGGGTAATTTGGTTATTTTGGTGGTCAACTATGATAAATGCATGCATGAGGATAATGCATGGTCTAAGATATGCCAAAATGTATGTAAGAATGTCAGGAAAAAGAAAACATGCAAAGGAAAAGGTCTTGAAACAATAAAACGATGTAAAAATAATAAAGGACAAGCATAGGGACCAAAACGCAAAATTCACAAAAAAGGATGGAAACCTGGATTAAAACACATTCATAAACTTCTATCCTAGTGTACAGATGATGTATCAAAGAAAAATGTGACACTGGAATGTGAGAATTGTACTTAAATAATTCCCTGAAAGCTCAGGGTCTAATATGCAAAATTCACAGAAAGGGAAAGTTCATGGTTAAAAATGTGTTTAAAAAAGTCTTATCTTGATGCTAGGATGTAGAATTTAAAGAAAATGTGGCTATGTGATGTGACATGTGTGAAAATTGCACTTTTGGTAATTTCTTGAAAACCTAGGGTCTACTGTGCAAAATTCCCACATAGGGTGCAAATTTGACAAAAATGAGTAATCGGATATTCATTTACATTGCAAACATGGTTTTTTGTTGAAATCTTTACTCAAGTGATGATTTTACATGTACATGTGATTAATAAATCGGAAACATATTAAAATGTGATTTAAAATGTAATAAAAACTATCATTAATGATTTAAGAAAGTTTCAGAGACCTAGATGTAAATTTTCCTCTCTAAAAAACATTATAGATTGAATTTAGTGACTAATTTGCAAAATTTCAGGACCAAAATGTGATAAAACTTATGATTTTTACATGATTAGTGTAATTATAGATAGCTTTAAGGTCTTAAATGCAAATTATACAAAGGAAACCCTTTTCAAATAACACTGGGGGCAAAATGTAAAAGCTCAGGACTTAAATGCAAAGAAAACATGATCTCAGGGGTTTAAGTGTGATAAAACATGCATGAATAAGACTGAAAATGCAATTAAAAGTTAAATAGGGTAAAATGTGTAATATTTACAATGCAACTTTAAAACAGGAAAATTCAAGGGTCACAAAATAAATTTCTAGGACTAATTTGCAAAGAAAACATGAATACAGAAGTCTATTTGTGAAGAAACAAACATTTATGGGACTAAAAATGAAATTAAAATTTAAACAGGACAAAATATGCAATATTTACAAAATAATAAAGAAATAAAACTTATTTAAATCTTTCGGGGTTTAAACACAAAAATACAGGACCTAAGTGTAATAAAAAGGACTCAAAAGTAATAAAAAAGGACATGGATGCAAGAAAAAAGGATCTGAAAGAAATTCTAGGGACCTACATGTAACGATAATCAGGACCTATGTGTAATTATAAAAAACTAAAAAATAATTTCCTAAATCTAATTGTTTCGAAGATCGCTGGCGGATCGTCGACGATCCCACTCCGGCACGAACTCCGGCGGGCCTCTTACGGAGCTGTGACGGCGGGAAGGTGGTGGTTGGAAAAGCTTGATGGCTTCACAGCGAGCTCCTTCAAGGCTGTGGGCTACACTGGGGAGGCCTGAGAGGCCTCCCCCACCTCGGGCTCCGGTGAGCGGCGGTCGATGCCGGAGAAGACGATGGCGGAGGGAGCTAACGGCGATGTGGAGGCTAGGACGACACGGCGAGCACCGGAGAAGCTTCAGGGGACCACGGGAAGACTTCCTGGTGAGTTAGGTCTAGTCGGGGCTAACTAGGTTGCTCCACCTGTCTCGATCGCCGGCGAGGGGTGTGGGTGAGCTCGGGGTGGCACTGTAGAGGCGGAGGTGGTCGAGCGGGGTCCGGGGAGTCTTTGGCGGGCCATGAGGATGCTTCTGGAGACGATGCTTTGTGCTGGTAACGGTCGGAGGTCCCCACTCGTTCAATGGGTCAACGACTGCGGTCGGAGATCGTGGAGGCGCCGACGGTGCACTTCTGGCCGTGGGAGGCCTATCGAAGCCTTCCCTGAGCGACGAGGCTCATGGAGGAGGAGGAGGAAGAGGGGGGGAAGGCCCATGGGGCCTCCCCAGGACCAGGAGGCTTGAGCCTCACCGGTGGTGGTGAACCCACCACCGGAGAAGAAGGAGACGACTCACAGGTGGCGTATCTCCAGCAAGACGTGACTAGAGACCTAAGTGGACTCTATGGACCTCCAGGAAAGCTTTTTGAAATTAAAAGAGAAGAGGAAGGAGTACCTGGGTGGCGGTCTGGCTGTCCTCCGAGGATGCTCGACGACGACGCTCTGGACCGACGGCTCTGGCAATAGCGGTTCAGAGGATTCTAAGGCTTAGAGAGGGGCCTGAGGAGATGGACTGGGTGTGGGGAATTGCTAAGGCTCGTTCTAGATGAGGGGAGTGGAAGAGAAGGCTTTGGCAGGGGGTTTCTCCGGCGATTCCTCCGTTCTTCTCCTCTCTGTTGTCTCTCTTCCACTACTCTCCCTTCAGTTCCGTTCTCTCCCCCCTTGTTGGTGATTTCTCGAAGTTTTTAAGGGTGGAAGGAGCGAGGGGGATTGTAGGTGGTGGTTGCAGTTGGCTAGAACGTGGGAAGGAGAGAGTGGGGGAGTGGGATCAGTTAGGGAAGAAGAATGCACTATTGATTTATTTTTCAGTGCCTAAGTTTTTAATTAAGCTTGGTTTGGGCTGGGCCTCTGAGTGGGCTCTTTTCTTCTGTTTTTTTTTTTTTGGTTTTTTTTGTTGTTTTAGGTTTTAGAGTTTTGGTTTTTAAGGTTTTGATTTTTTTGGGTTTTAGGTTTAGATTTTTTTTGGTTTTAAATTCTGATTTTGTTTATGATTATGATTTTGTTTTTTAGGTTTTCAATTACGTTCATGATTATGATTTTAATTTAGGTTTTAAATACTTGGTTTTAGATTAAAATTTTTTAGGATTATTGTTTTTCTTTTAGGGTTTTTGTGTTTTAGGGTTTAAAGATTTTAATTATTTTAGGGGTTTTTAAGGTTTTTGGACTTTAATTAAAGTTTTTAGCTTAAATTAGGGTTTTTGGGTTTTAATTAACATTTTGAGTTTTAATTTAGGGTTTTTAGATTTTAATCATGATTTTTATTTTAATTAGGGTTTTTTGGGTTTTAATTAAAGTTTTGGGTTCAAATTCGGGTTTTTTGGACTTAATTGACTTTAGGGCTTTTTAGGGTTTTTGAGTTTAATTTAAGTTTTCCTTGAAATTAAATGGATTGAAGTGGTTTAAAATGGATTTTATATGATTTTCACTTTAATTAGGATTTTCACTTGATTAATTAGGATTTTAAATGTTTTTAGGTTGATTTAAGTAGATTTTATTCAATTTTGACCTTAATTAGGATTTTCACTTGATTAATTAGGATTTTAAGTGAATTTAAGTGGATTTTGTTTGACTTTGATTTTAATTAGGGTTTTACTTAATTAATTAGGGTTTTAAGTGGATTTAGATGGGTTTTGTTTAATTTTGATTTTTAATTACTATTTTTTGCTTAGATTAAGTTAGAGTGGGCTTGTGTGAGCTTGAGTGGGCCTAGTGGGCTTGTGTGGGCTTGAAGGTTTAGGGTTTTGATGGAATTAGGGTTTAGGGGTGGTGGTTACAACCAGAGCATCTTCCAGAGGAGCCTGCTGCCAAGTGACTGCAAAATCGAGGTATTTACACCAGGAAAGGAGCATTAACAAGCAGTGAAATGGATTCGGAGATATCTCAGAAGTATTGTGGATGTTCGTCTAGAGTTTGGAAGGAATAAGGGAGAGTTAGTTGGTTTTGTTGACTCAGATTTTGCAAATGATTGTGACAAAAGAAGGTCTTTCATGAGATACTTATTCTTCATTGGAGATTGTGCAATTAGTTGAAAGTCAACATTGCAAGCGACAGTGATATTGTCTACTATAGAAGCTGAATATATGGCTTTAGCAGAGACAATCAAAGAAGTCAAATGATTAAATGATCTTTCTTTGAGCTCGGCCAAAAACAATATGTAACATTTTGAATCTTAACCTTCACACTTAATCATAATTAATGATAATTAATTAATGATTAAGTTATTTTTAGTGAAGGTTGACAACTAAGGTGTGTGGTGACCCGTGGGAGTGTGGGATCAAAATTGGATTGATGTTGGATGCCATAGTGCCACCAAGACTCCAATTCATAAGTTATTTCATGAATTATGGGTATTTAGATTATTTCCTCCTTCTCTAGGGGTGTTTGCACAAAATTTGCGTGAAAGGTTTATTAAATTAATACCTATGTGAGGGGAGGGGGCGGTTTAAGTGCATGGTAAGAGACTTCCTTACGTTGAAAAAAAATAGAAAGAAGAAGAAGAAGAAGGAGAAGAAGAAGAAGAAGAAGAGACCGAAGCAGAGGAGAGGAGGAGGAAAAGAAGAGATGAAGAAGAAGGCTTGACAGAGGAAGAAGAGATGGCTAGCCGAGGAAGAAGAAAAAGAAGGTTTGAAGTAGAGAAAGAAGAAGAAAAGAAAGAAAGGGAGTTTATCAAGGTACACACTCCATTTCATTTATTTTTTCTCCATTTATGCTTAAAATTTGTGAAAGATGTTGATGGGAAATGATTAAGAAGCATGATACGAATTTTGTGGAATTTTTAGTAGATTTTTATGAATTTTCGAAGAATTACGAGAATGATGACATTGTTAAGCTATTTGAGTCCTCATGCCTCAAACAAGTATAACTTGAGCTATGAGTATTGGAATTGAATGATTTTTATTCCATTAGAAAGTAGACTCAAAGATCTTTAATTCAGTACACTACTTGCTAATTTTCGTTGCCTTTGATGACCCATTAAGTATGCTAGATTGAGTTTTATGGTTTAAACATTTATATCTCGAGTTACAAATATGCGATTGGAATGAAACTTGTCCCAAATTAAAGTAGACTTAGATTGCTTGCTTTGAGAAATTTTATATATTTTTTGGTTCCCCAAAAATTGGTCTGTCGGAAGTTTCAACTCTGGTGAACAGGTCTATTTTAGAGCAGATTTTTGTATGTAGTTATCGCTTGAAACGACATTCTGAAATTTTCTGACATGCCGAATCAGAAGATTTCAGTATATCAAATTTGAGTGGTATGCCTAGGGGTGAGCACCTAAACTGTCCAAACTGGTTAATCGAACCGAATCAAATCATTTTTAGTAGTTCAGTTCGGGTTTTTAAATTCAGTGGTTTGATTTGGTTTAGAATATCACTAAACTGAACCATATGGTTCGATTTGTGGTTTCAATGATGGTTTAACCGAACCGAACCAAACCTAATATAAATTATATATGTTAATATGTATATTAAATATTTAAATGAATATAATTAGGGATTTAGGATTTAGAACTATGGCTCGAATCATGGTCATTCTTATGTATCTTTTATGAAGTTGTTTTTTAACTGATTGTCACTGGAAGTCAAACAAAAACATTGCTGGTCATTCTTATGTATCTTTTACCATATTGTTTTACATTTAATACCTGCAGTCGATAAACTTCACTATTGTAATTCTATCATAACATGATACATGAGAATTTCATATTACTAGGAATTGTGATTTCTGTTTCCATTGCAGTATTTGACGTGATTATTGTCATTTTATATTATATCTAGTTATATATTGTCATTTTTCACTATCAACATTTTATTTTTTTCTATATATTTTATTAAATGGTTAAATCACAAACCGAACCGAACCAAACCGATTTTGAATGGTTCGGTTTGGTTTGGTTTCAATAGATAAAATGGTTCAGTTCGATTTGAAAATTGTTCAAACCAAACTATATGGTTTGGTTTGTGGTTTTTTTTCAAACTAAACCAAACCGAACTGTGCCCACCCCTAGGTATGCTGAACTAAACCTTGAACTTATGTTGAATATTTTAAGAGTTGATTAATACATATATAGATGGGTGTATATATGTATTAATCTTAGAGAGATAATTAAATTGACACAAGAACGAGTAGGAAACCATTAAGATGGTCTTGGGAATCGTCCAAAAAGGAATAGTAAGATGAATTGATGTTTGGTCTTTGTAACCATGCCGGCGAGGAGGATCGCAAAAAGATGCGAAACGGTCGGCAAAATCACATCGAAAAACAAAACAAAATGCAGAAATGCAGGAGTCGCCACCTAGTCTATTATGGAAGACAAGGAAAACCATATACATGAAAAGTCATGCAAAAAACAATAAGGACAGGTCTGCGAAAAACAGAAAGATGTGGGTAAGGATCCCTGTTACGTACGAGGAAGGTGTTAGGCACCCTCGTACGCCCGATAAAATCGGTCTTCTATGATTTCTCCAATGAAAT
>JAMKQA010002220.1:0-23506 GCA_024699735.1 Posidonia australis | reverse complement strand
TAAGCTAACACATTTCTTTTTGTTCTAAAATCATTTTCAAAATCCATTTTTTATATCATTCAAATATCTTTCTAGAATACTACAAAACACTGTGCTCAAAACTACACGAAATTGAAAACTAGCTACCACAGCTCAAAACAAGGCCTTGATAGCCCTCCTGTCAAACCAAATAGCTACACAAAACCGAAGCAACAGTCTCAAAGTCCTACTTGACTAACAACACTGGACGCTAACATAACCTCAACCAGAACCCTACGTTTTGGTGCCTAGGTGCAAGACACCTACTGGCTCGTGTCCCTCGAAAGTACAGTTAGATTAGAGTCAAAACATCCAAAACAGTGCCACTGAATGACTCTTAAGTACACTCAACACAAGACCAACCAACTCTAGACCTAAGAATGACATCATTATCCCTAGCGTCCATTCTAAATCATTAGAGAAGAGACTTATCATAGCTAAGTCATATCATCTTTTATTTTTGTTATATCCCTGGTAGAATCTTGCTAATTCATTTTAGGCCATTCCTAAAATCATTTTAATGATGATCCTACTCATTATTGTATCCATTTAATTCCCCTTTGTAGATTAATATATATATAGACCCATATCTCTCTCTCTCTCTCTCTCTCTATATATATATATATATATATAAATCAATGCTTAGAATATTCAAAATAGGTCTCGAGCTTGGTTCGACAAACCAAAATGAGTCATTCAACCGGACCAAGACTCTAGTCCCAGATTGATAGCCAAATCGACATACCAAAATAGGATGGTATGCTGAAGATCCCTAATTCAGCATACCGAATTCAATCGATACGTCGAACCAATCAGTTTTTTGAAAACTGATCAACTACCTTGAAAACCAACTTGTCAGAATAAGGCCTTGGGTGGACTCATTTTTGGTGTAGCACAAATTCTACAAAAAAACTCACATCCAAGCATAATGACTCTACTATCAATAGGGACAAGTTTTATCAAAAACCATTAAGCATAACACAAGATATAAAATCCAAAAGCCAATGACCCCCTTGAAACAACTGTAGCACCTCTAACAAAATTGTGACAAAACCCATTGATATTCCATTGCAAAATCATGGGATCATCATGAACCCTTAAATCTTAAGCTATACTACTCATTCACCATTGATTTAACAAAAATCTACTTATTTCTCATGATTTTAAACCAATTACAGAGAGAGATCGGAAAGGAACGTGTACCTTGCCATTTCTTCTTCTCGTCTGTACCAACTCTTCTTCCCCTTCCTTTCTCCCTCTAGGAAGTGACGATGGCGGCGACGACGGAAGGCTGGCAGTACGATGGACGACGGTCACTGTCTCCGCTACCTCTCTTCCTCTTTTTTCTCACCTTCTTCTTTTCTCTCTGGCTTCCTCCCTCGATTCAACGTATGCATGCCTGCCCTTGCCTTTACCGCCAACCCCCTCCAACGTAAGCATTTGTTTATTGAATTTTCACATGAATTTTGTGCAAACACCCTTAAAGATGGAGGAAATACTCTAGATACCAATATTCATGAGATAACTCCTGAATTAGGATCATGGCGGTATTATGGCATCCAGCATTTATTCATCTTCGGTCCCACACACCCACAAGTCACCACACACTATAGTTGGCAACCTTCACTAAAAATAACTTAATCATTAATTAATTATTATTAATCATGATTAAGTAGGAAGGTTAAGGTTCAAGATGTTACACCAGCACTCTCCTTTCCAACAACAATGCGTCCTTCCTCCGTGGTTGAATCAGAGTGCTCCTTTCTCTTCTTTCTAGAGCTCCCACAATTCCTAGAGCTCCCACAATTCCTAGAGCTTGGCACCCTAGAGGCAGAAGGTTGTGAAGTGAATATCTTCTCCTTTCCCAAGGGACGATGTTCCAAGAATAGCCTTCACTTGTCCTCATATTAGATTGCCAAGTCTACAACATCTACCAAGGTTTGGCACCAGTAGCCTAGGACCTTTGTTTTTAGTGTTGGGTTCAATCCTTCCATGTACCTCTTAGTTCTGATTATGTCCCGGACCTTGATTATAACCCTATCTAGGAGTCAGACCAGTCCCAAACCACAACAACCCCATAAACATAATTTACAGGCACTAAAAAACCTAGGAAGCATAGCTCATGTGTAACATATGTACTTGATTTTTCCATTTAATGTAAAACCATGGAATTTGTTGTATTATTTGAATATGGTTTATTAATGGATAATCAAGGTTGTGTTAGTTAATTGTAGTCTCTCCCAGTGTGATTGTGTTCCTGATTTTCCCTGGTGGTGTGACTTCTTTGGCTTTGTGGGTAGGTATGTGCACCTTGGGACCCGTGCTTGAGGATGAAACCCACTTGAGAATTGAGCTTGGTTAAGGAGTCCAACCACATGTGAGATTTGAGCCCCTTTCCTTCTCCACGCCCGTGACCCCATCTCCTCCTACTTGTGAGGCCTAGCAGGAGGGCTGCTCGTCCCGTCCCCTCCGGAGCAGTGAGGCTGGCAACTGGTCGATGAGATTCCAGGGGAATGGCTGGCGAGGAGGTGGTGATAAAGGGAGGCATGGAGGGTGGTGGGGAAGAGGAGAAACAAGAGAGAGTGCGAAGGCCAGAAGTGAGCCACGAGGTGGGAGGCAAACCGTGCATCAGAGGAGATCGTGCGAGCGGGGGAGGATGGTGTCGAGTATCGTTGGAGCACGTGGGCACGCGGAGCTTGTCGAAGCTAGGTACGCGTTTCCCCCTCCTCCTTCCTTTCCTCAGCTAATGATGTTAAGGTTAAGTGATAAATCATGGGTAACGATGTAGAAATCATGCAAAAATAGGGAAAATGTTGGGAATGAGATGTATATCGTGTTTATGTTAAGATCATGCTATTTCATATTGGTTTCGTGGGGTTTTGCTAGTGATTTTGGATGCATGCTACAGCAATCTCGTAAGAGCTTCATGTCTTTATGAATTTCTATAGAACAACATGCTTAATGGTTTTGTGTTTGGATTGAGGGGTTTTGAAGTAAACTAGGAGGTCTACGCCCAAGGTTTTAGTTGTGATTTATGTGGTAGATTAAATGAGTCCGCCCCTTACTCCCACTTTGGGGAGAAGAGACGGCATTAATCGGGGAGGTTTTCTATAATCGCAGAAAACGGTATGCTGAACTAGGTTCGGTATGCCGAAATACCCCCAGATGGGTTCCCTAGGCCACTGATTCAGACGATCGGGGTAATTCGATCGACCGAATCAGAGGATTTCGGACGACTGGATGGATTCAGTCGACTGTTCTAGCAGGGAGCTGATGATACAGACAGAGATTCGGAGTACCGAAATATTTCGATCGACTAAATCTTTCAGTCGACCGAATCAGGGATTTTCGGTCGACCAGAACACCATTCGGTATGCCGAATCAGGACCCAGAACTATATTGAGAAATGCCTTGAAAAATGTTAATAAATTGAGAAAAATGCATGATAAATGTATGAGATGCATAAAAATGATTCATGAGATGCATGCAAACATGTTGTTTTAATGATGCTTTCTATGAATTGTGAAACATGAAATATGTGGAATACATGTGGACCCATGTGAGAGGTGAATGCATGATACGATGAACCATGAATAGATGCCAATGTGAATGATTGGATTGAGAACCATAGATGAGAAATGTGATACATAATGTGTGAGATTTATAAAGAATTTTATGAATGAAAACTGGTTTTGCCAAATGATTTGAAATGAGAAACTGAATGTGGTTTAAAAGAGATTTCCGAGATTTGTAGGAACCACAATTAGACTAGGGCTTACCGACAAGGGTAGTGAGACCTCTAAAGATGTCGGGGACGTGTCCTTGGTTATGGT
This sequence comes from Posidonia australis, assembly GCA_024699735.1. Classification (NCBI taxonomy): domain Eukaryota; kingdom Viridiplantae; phylum Streptophyta; class Magnoliopsida; order Alismatales; family Posidoniaceae; genus Posidonia; species Posidonia australis. The sequence goes on along the minus strand of JAMKQA010002220.1, from coordinate 19,655 downwards.
TGCGGAGTTGCTGTCCAGGGTAGGAGCCTTGAGACTGTGGTGGTACTGTAGGGCCTGGGGTACGGTAGATCCGGACTATCCTCAGTGCCCATGCTGGTCGGGTTTGGGGTAAGAGTCCCCAGGTGTTGGGGCACCAAGGCGTCGTGAGGATGAACTCAGTGCTTGTACCAGTGAGGGTACGTTTTGAGACTGCGGCAGGGCGGTTGAACTCCAATGCGGGGTGGTTCACCGCGACACTGCAGTGTGGTCGGGGGTGGAGCCTCGACAACTGCTTGTTTTCTAACAATGCAAAGTTTTCCGTCGGTTTTGTTGTTGTTTTTCGGGCGCGTACTTGGTGACATTCCTATCACTCATGTGTGGTTTTTCTTTAGCTTTGTCTCAGGTGCTCAGGAGTAGGTGCAGTATTGTCTGGTGCATCGCATTCGAGCCACTTTCGCCACACACAGGCTTGGGTGTTTAACTTTATTTACTTAGTTCTGTTAATTTAGACTCAATTAGTTGCATTTGGGTAATTCCCGTACTATTGTGTAGTGCGAGGGCGTTACATTATGGGTTTGGGAATATGTAACCTTAGATCCTACTAATGAAAATAAATGCTATTGTAACTATTGTGGTTCAGGATATACTTGTCCTAGGAGTGGGGGTGTAGATCATATTGCTAGGTATTTAACAAAATGTATAGCTACCCATAATAAAGATGATAATACAGATTTAAGGCAATTTAAATTGCACGTTGGTTCAAGTGGAATGGTTAATTGGAAATATAATGTTGAAGAAACAAAATAAGGTCTAACAAAAGTACAAGATGAACAACCATTTAATTTTTCTAACAATAAAAAATTTAAAAGTTGTGTACAAAATTATTTAAACCCACAATTTAAAGGTTATTTTAGGAATACTACTAAAAATATAATTTATAAAACATTTAAAAAAGATAAAGAAATTTTAATTGGAATGTTTTATAGTTTCTTATGTAAAATATCATTCACTTGTGATATTTGGATTGTTCCGATTAATTTTCTGTATTTATGTTTTACTGCACATTGGATAGACATAGAATGGAATATGCAAAAAAGATTAATTACTTTTAGACTTTTTGATCATCCACAGATTAGAAAAGAAATAGCAAATATTATAAAATATATTACTAAAGAATTTAAAATATATAATAAAATTAATACAATATCTTTTGATAATGCTTCTAATAATAATATTGCAGTAGGAATATTAGAAAGAAATTTAAAACCTGTATTAAATGGTGATTTATTTCATTATAGGTATTGCTGTTACATTTTAAATTTAATTGTACAAGAATGTATAGATTGCATTATGCCTTATATAGAAAATATAAGAACATCTATTTTATTTATTCAAACATCACTTAAAAGATTTTAAGAATTTAAATACTTATGTGCAGAACAAGGTTTAAAAGCTAAAAAATTTAAATTAAATGTTCAACATAGATGGAATTCAACATATGATATGTTAACTTTATGTTTATCTTATAGTAATTTAATTACAACATATTATAATTGAAGATCTAATTATTTATTAAATGATAAAGATTGTCATAATACTAGCCTAATTCATACATTTTGAAATCCATTTTATACTACAACTAATCAATTATCTGGTCAACATTATCCTACTAGTTCTCTAATTTTAGTTAATTTATTTAATATTACAAATACTTTTCAACAATATAGACAATTCACAAAATTTGAACATATTATTTAAATGAAGGAATAAAAATATAATAGTTATTGAAATAAGCCTCTAATGTGGGTATGTTTAACATTAATCTTGGATCCTAGATATAGATTAGTTAATTGCATGGTACTTATAGATGATATTTTTAGTAATATGAATGAAAATGAAAAAATAGATGAATATAATAATAAAATTAAGGACACTTTATATGCATTATTTGAAGATTAAGTTACAAATTATGATGAAAGTAGTTTTAGCACACATATATCTAGTTTTGTAGAAACACATACTAGTAGTAGTAGTAGTAATTCATTTTGGAGTAGATTAAAAAAGAAAAAAGAAAAATACGTAAAATCAGCAACTAGTAATGAATTAGAAAATTTTTTAGAATGTGAGTTTGTGTTTAGTGATATTGAAATCGATAACTTAGATGTATCAAAGTAGTGGTCTAGTACTATTTTTAAGTTTCCTATAGTTTTTAGAATGGCTAAAGATTTACTAACGATTCCGACATTTACTGTAGCATTGGAGTTTACATTTTCTACAGGAAAAAGAGTTTTAAGTGATAGAAGATGTAAGTTATCCGAAAATCTGTAGAAACCTCTGTCTACTTGAAAGATTAGTACGATGTAGTTGATCATCTACAAAACTTAAATTTGAATGATGAATCTGAAGAGGAAGACATCAACTTTAATGGGGACAAGAGCTTCTGCTATTGATTAAAGAATATGCATAGATTTCTTTTGTAAATTTTTTAATATATATTAATGTAATAATTGTAAATGTAAAAATGTAAATTGTTGAATATCTGATGTATTTTTCATGTTTTTTTATTTATACAGTATACATGAATTATTTAATAATATATAGAGTTTTTTAATTTATATTAATGTAATAATTGTTAATGGAAAAAGTTGAACATCTTTTCAAGTTTTTTTAATGTATATATTAATTATTTAATAATAAATATTTTTTAATTAAAAAAATCGACCCAAAGGACAGGCCCACTCGACTCGACCCATGGCTCAGTCCAATGGCAGGCTGTGGACTATGCTTGGACAGGGTAATAGAAAATCCAACCTGGCCAAGTTATTTGGACGAGCCGAGCTTGCCTGAACTAGGCCCGTATGGGCTTAGTATTTTCTAGACTAGACCAGAAACTACTAAATTGGTGCATTTAGTGAAACTTAAGCTCTAATACTACTCTATAATGCCCCCAAAGCATCACATATTAGCATCAGTTCTACCTCGACAATTAAATATCTAATTATGAAAAATTAACTAAAACTAATAATGAAAATAAACTAAATAAACTACTCAGAACCCTGTGTGCGGCTAGTGGCGCCAAAAAGTACGCATCAAGACTGGACAGTACTTCTACTCTGCATCCGGAAACAAAACGCATGAGTGACATCAAAGTCACCTAGTAAGCATCCACTAAAACCATGACAAAAAAACCCTTGAGGAAAACCCATGAGTCACAATTCTCAAAAACCTAAATCAGAAGGAATTTTAAATTCATAAAACTAATTCACAAATTTTCAGAAACTCAATTTGCAAAACATGTCTTTTCAAATCATTATCATTTTCCTTTAAAATCACATGCACTTTTTAAAACATTCAATGCATTCAAATCCTCTTTTGAAACAGTCTCGGAAAACTACACATAGTGCGAACAAAACCTGTCGCATCACCTGGCCATAGGTGACCGACTTAGCCACAAGTAGTTGCTAAAGACTTATGCTTTTTTCAACTGCATTGTCACGGTAAACAACCCCGTGCAGGGGTCCAACTACCCCAGCCCATAAGCCTCTCTATATTACATATGTCCCAACATGTACAAGGTGAGTCCTTTCAACGCCCTTTGGTGCCTGAGCACTTGGGGATTCTAACCCTAGACCTAGCCAGCATCAACACAAAGGATAATCCGGTCTCTTTCAAACGGACCCTACAGTACCAACACAATGGTTACAAGGCTCCATCTTCGAACCCAAGTTCAAAAACCACAAAAAACATTTTCAAAGCATATGCAATTCCTTTTTAAAACCACTTTCAAAACATTCTTCATTCAACAATCATTCTCAATCCACAATTAAACACAAGGATTGCCATTGAAATCCAGTGTCTACCAAAACCACGGTACCAACCTGCGATACCGACTGGTGGGACCTCTATGTGAGTTAAACCCATATACCGACTGGTGGGACCTCTATGTGAGTTAAACCCATGAGTTGGGTTTTTATAGACTGCTTATAAACCTAAAACAGGACGAACGAAAATTGCCTAGAATGGGAGCCTCTAGCGAACCCATTTCTGGCATTCTAAAAATCACACAAAATATATGAAATCGAAGTTTTCTGTCATTTGAAATAAAAATCACAAAAAATGGATCTGTATAACTCTTGACAAAAAATCTAAAGCTAGTAAACCTACTGTGCAAACACTGTAGAAAATAACTGTAAATCTCTGATAAATTACCATAAATTCACTGAATAGCTATGAATCAACAAATTCTAAACCAAACTACACATTTTCCATGAATTTCAATGGAATTAGAAGAGAAAAGGGAGGGAGGACGCGTATTTAGTGTGCTCTCCGATAGTCTCCCCCTTTCTTTGGCGGACTCTTCCGCTCACAGACCTTCTCTCTCTCTCGCTCTCTCTCTCTCTCCTTCTCTTTGTTTTCTCATTGCCCAATCCTAGCCTCTCTTCCTCTCCTTTTATTCCATTTGTTTTTTTGTCACCTTTAGTCACCAACAGCCGTCGAGAATCATGGTTGCAAGGCATGGGTGGCAGGATGGTGAGGGGGCACCATTTGATCGGGATAAGGAGTGCACAATGAAGAGCGGTGTTTCACTGTGCTGCACTGTGCTCTCTTGACTTTTATCCCTATTCCAGGCCCACATGCACAAATACGGGTCACAAAATGCAAAAATACCACACAATACAGGGTACTAGAGATAAACATAAATATAATAGAGGGAGATGAATACAATCCTACCAAAATCGCAATTAATCATAAATCCAACTCATACATCAACATTAGGGCAAAAGTGGGACCAAACCACGAGACCTATCCAAGAGACCAGTCTGCGATATTAATCCATGGTTGTCCTATACAGGTACAAATATTACAACGTACGATTCATTGGTTTGTTGTGGAAAATCACAAAGGAATGCACGCTTAAAATCCTCAATGTTGATGTCCTCCTTATACCCATTGAAATGGATATAATGAAGCAACCAATTAATCCACATTGATGAGAAATAAGTTATAATATGATTGCAAAATAATATTAATCTCATTAATGAATCATAATATAATTTACTTGAAACAACTAAAGAATGATTACAAATATACTATACCATATCAACTGCATTCTTTTCAGCTAGGCCACATGCAACATCTTCCATGGCTTCCCCTCCTACCATTGTCATAGAGTTGTAGAAAGAAATTAATTTCGTTATGAAGTCTATGACCACAAAATCCCAATGGAAGTTGGTGCAAGTTGTTATAAACAAGAATTTTGCCATTTGAAGTTCATCCCTATAAAAATTTGGACATAAATTGAAATCATTCTCCTTTTTTATTAACTATATTTCTTAGAATGCAAAAAATGTAAACAGCATTACAAGATGGCATATTATATGAAATAAATTAATTTATATGTTACAAACCGAGAACTAAGATGGCATCAAGAAGACCTTCCGATCAATATACAGCCTTTGAATGACTGTTCTCTTAAGGACCATCAACCACGATTGGATTAAACTATCATTGATGGATCGACCATATAAGAAATGTCATACATCCCTCCTATAAAGGTCAATCTCATTCGTAAATATTAAAGAATTCGTATAGTAATACGTATTTCATTAATCGACTTCAAATAAATGATTTTAGACATGGTATTTCAAATGAAATGATACCAAGCAATAGGGGACTTCAGGAATTCATCAATGAGATTCTTCTCATCGTCTGTAATGTGGTCAAATCCAAAGTAACCAAAGTTGTTCTCTTCGATCCAATCCTACAAGTCATGGAAAATTAGTAAGGTGCATTAGTAATCAGCTTCATTCTGTTTCTTACAATTTGTGCTCAAGGAATCAAGACTTACCTCACAATTGTCTATTTTGGTTGCCCATATTTCAACATCTTTTATTGGTAGTTACTTATGTAAGTAATAAAACAAACAATATAGCTAAAAAAGGAAAGTAAAAAAAAAGGCAAATATATTAAGCATCTTTGCTTAGTTTTAGCTACATGAATGTCATAACAAATGTAATATTGCCTTTGATGGCCTGATTACTAATTTGTCATAGAAAATTAGTAATTCACCTCATCATCAGGATATTCTACCCTAGTGTTTTTTACAAATGAGAATTTTTTGTGATCATCCTTGTCTATTGCATTTTTTTGCAAGGGTTATCAATGACAAGGATAGGATTATGGATATCTTTCTTCAATTGTCGTTACTCCTTTCCAGTAGAGATCTTCACGTAAGGGGACATCTTCTTTTCCTTTTGATCTTTTTGATCATGGTCCCGTCTCACCAATAAAAGTTACCGTGGTAGCTCCTCAGTGGTCTGTTTGTGGCCAAAGTTGGTTGCTTGCCACTGAGCAACACAACTCACGATGTGGTTTTGGCATGCTTGTGTAGTTTTCCGTAGGTTTTGGCTAGTGGGGCCCTATTGCAAAGTGTGGGTGATTTCCTAGAGTTTCTGGTGAATTTTGAAAGAATAAAATTGTTTTGAAAATTGTTTTAAAGTCTAGTGAGATTTATATCGCTGGTTTTAGCTCAATTTCTTGGGATTTTTTGTGAGGTGTGTATTGGATAACTTTCTGATTGCTCACACGTATTTTCTTGTGTTTTTTATTTGCAGGTGTAGACGAGTAGTGATGTAGCTCTAGTGCATTTAGTCAGGGTCATTAACCATACATTATAGACTCTTGGTAGTCTAGATGTCTTTAATTAGACTTTAATTATTCTGTAAAATTAGGCATTTAATTATGTTTAATTTTAATTAGTCTAATGAATTTGGTGATAATGGCTCGGGTCGTTACAATTTCTTCCTTTCTTCTTTCTTTTTCATCCTTTTCATTACCATAATGAGACACCTATAAAAATCATTTCTCATTTGTATTAAAACAATCATATCTAATAAAACATATAATATATAAATCATATCTCACAAAAAGTAAATCATGTCTCACACAAATGTAAAATATATCTCGTAGAAATCTTGCCACACATGTCCGATGTCTTACACAAATGCAAACAAATCAAATCATGTTTTACAAGAATTAAAATCATGACTCACCTAAATGCAAATCATATCTAATAAAACATGCAAAATGTAAATCATATATCACAGAGTTCAGATCATGTCTCACACAAATGTAAAACATGTATCACAGAAATCATATTACACAACACAAGAATTAAAATCTTGTCTGATATCTCACACAAATGCAAAATGCATTTGTATAACTAATAAAATCATGTTACGCACACAAGAATTAAAATCATGTCTGATGTTTCACACTAATGCAAACAAATCAGATCATGTCTCACAAAAACTAAAGTCATGACTCACAGAAATGCAAATCATAACTAATAAAACATGTACATGCAAATCATGTTTAATAAAAACCATGTCGAATAGAAATGCAAAACATGATTAATAGAAACCATGCAAAATATGTCTAATAGTAACCTATTAAAATAATAATCATATCTCACAACACAATATTGTTAAAAAAAAAGAATCTTACTTCTGGCTTATTATCTTCCTTTCTTCCTCATTCATCCTCTTCACCATGATCGGCTTATAAAAATCGTATCTCATAGAATCAAAATCATATTTCATTTGATTAAAGAACTTATCTCTATATTTGTAGATACCCCATTTTGACAGCTACTTGCGACGGATTCCTCTTGAAGAACGTATTAGAAATATATTTTGTTTTGATGATTATAGCTGGACTAATGCAGTTTTATATATTTTTATGAAAGAAGAAATCGCTTTGTAAATGACATATTTTGTCAAAGTTGAAGGTCATGATATATTGGAAATGTATATGAATTTTTGTAATACTTAAATCATGTTGTAAATTTAAAAAAGTATCAAAATTGGCATACCGAAGGGAAAACGGTATACCGATTTAGTAAAAATCGGAATACAAAACGGCACTCCGAAGATGAAGATGAAGAAACCAAAAATGGCATACCGAAGCAGGAATAAATGGCATATACAACGGAGTTCCGAAATATACAGTGATTGCAAATCTGAAGAAAAACGACATACCGGGAAGGAACAGTATACCGTTCCAGGAGATTTCGGCATACCGAAATAGTTTCGACATATCGATTTGCCCGTGAATTGTAGATTAAAGACTGGTTTGGCATACTGATAATCAAAACGGTATACTGATTAGATAGCCGTTTTTTGCCCCGTTTTCTAGTCGTTAGACACATGCTCTTGACGGTTCCTCAGCTATAAATAGGGCTTCAATGCGTCTGATTAAGATACAATTCATTGATATACTTGTACTCTTTTATATTCCCTGCTCAAATTTTGTTATTATTCTCCTCACAAGCAAGAGTATACTTCAAGTGTAAAAGAGCTCTGTGAGTGGGAAGTTTTCGATTGTAAAGCTCCAAGGGAGGCTCTAACTTCTTGGGGATCGAGAAATGGGAAGAGCTTGTAATGTCTTGGTGGGATTGCAAATACAAGTAAGTGTTGCATTTTTTTTTCATATAAAGGGAAAATCTCAAGAGGGTCTTGAGGAGTGGACTAGGCCGAGGTTTGGCTGAACCACTATAAACAACGTGTATTTTCATTGTCTCTCACCTTCTTCATGTGCATGTGTAGTATAATTTTCAAACTTGTATAATTGTGGTATAACTTATTGCTACATATTCCATTTTGTCAATATTACATATAAAATTGGGTAATTTTGTATTAGTAAATTAAAATTCTCTATTCATCTCCCTCTAGAGAAGCCACTTGATCCTACATTTGGTATCAAAGCAAGGTTTTCTAGAATTAGATTAATCATCTACTAGAATACATGGCTACATTATCATTTAACAATAATATTGTAGAGGGACAAAGCATTAATAGACCACCAGTCTTTGATGAAATAAATTATAGTTATTGGAAATGTAGAATGATCATTTATTTAAAATCCATAAACTTCGAATTATGGGATGTAGTAATAAATGGTTTTCATCTGAGTTCCACATCTTATAAAGAATGGAGTAATGAAGAAAAGCACCTTGCATAATTAGATGCTAAAGGATTAAATATCTTATTTTGTATTGTTAGTAAAGAACAATTTAATAGGATCTCAAATTGCAAGAACTCACATGAAGCATGACATATTTTAGAAATTACTCATGAAGGAACCAACCAAGTAAAGGAAACTAAAATAAATATGCTAGTTCACAAATTTGAACTATTTAAAGTGAAAGATAATGAACCCATAAATGAGATGTTCACAAGATTTAATGAAATAACAAATAACCTTCAATCCCTTGGTAAAAATTATCCTCAAAGTGAATTAGTATGAAAAATTCTTCGGTCTCTAACTCCCGAATGGGAAAAGAAGACCACGGCTATAGAAGAAGCTAAGGATCTATCTACCTATTCCTTATAAAATCTAATAGGTAACCTAACCTCTTATGAAGTCCAGCTAAAAGAAAAAGAAAAAGACAAAGTAGAAATTGTAAATTCAAAAAAGAAAAATATTGCTCTAAAAGTTACATCTGATTCAGAAGAATCCGAAGAGGATGATGATGAAATAGCCCTTCTAACTAGAAAATTCAAGAAATTCATAAAGAGAGGAAGATTTCAGAAGAAGCTAAATAAATATCAAGATAAAAATAAAGATGATCCTCCACTATGCTTTAAATGTAATAAACTGGGACATATCAAACGAGACTGTCCTCTTCTAAAAATGAAAATTAACAAAAGAAATGAAAAACCCTTCAAGAAGAAAGCCCTTCAAGCCACTTGGGATGAGAGTGACTCATCTTCAGATGAGGACTCCACTTCTGAAAATGATAAAGCCAATATGTGCTTCATGGCACAGGCCAGCTCTTTAGTTGACTTGGAAGACATCAATATGGAAGAACTTTGAGAAACATTTAATGAATTATATGAAAATTATAGGAACCTAAAAACCATACACAAAAATCAAAACCAAAACATAGAAAATCTTACTTCTAAAAATGAAAAATTAATTAGTGAAGGCAAAATTCTACTTGATGAAAATGATGAATTAAATCAGAAAAATATTGAACTTAAACAAGAAGTTAAGCATATGAAGTATAACATGAAGAACCAAGAAAAGGATATTGCCACCTTAAAAATCAACAGTAATGACCTACTTAATACAGTAACAAAGTTTACAAAAGGAAAAGAAAACTTAGATAAAATCCTATCAAGTCAAAGACACTCATTGAACAAACATGGAATAAGATACACAAAACCTAACAACATCCCATAAGAAAATGGATTCATTAGAGCAACCACAAATGAAAAATACATATTTGTTGTCAGAAAACAAGTTAGGAACAATCAAACGAATGGTAGATTAAGGAAATCAAAAATGATGTGGGTTCCTAAAAACTTACTTACATCTTATGATGTAGGAAAATCATGAACACAAAATGGATCTTAGACAGTGGATGCTCCCGACACATGATAGGAGATCATAGTCTCTTGAATACATTGTGCACTAAAGAAGACGGAGTAGTCACTTTTGGTGATATTGCAAAAGGAAAAATTGTGGGAATAGGAAATGTCAGTAACTCTCATAATCCCTCTATTGAAAATGTACTACTTGTAGATGGTCTTAAACATAATTTGATAAGCATAAGTCAGTTATGTGATATAAGCTATAAAGTAATGTTTGATAAATATGAATGCACTATCATAGATACCAAAACTAATGAAATCATATTCATTGGAAAAAGGAACAATAATGTGTAGAAAATAAAAATCCCACAAAAACATGATATAACTCTATCTTGCCTTGCATCTTTAAATGAGGATCACTGGTTATAGCATAAAAGACTTGGTCAAGCCAATATAGGACAACTTTCTAAATTATCCAAAAGTGATCTTGTAGTAGGACTACCATAAATCGATTTTAAAAAGGATAAATTATGTGATGCATGTCAGTTCGGAAAACAAACTAAATCATCATTCAAAAGTAAAGACATTGTTTGTACTTCCAAACCACTTGAATTAATTCATACAGATTTGTTTGGACCAAGTAGAACACTAAGTCTAGGAAGTAAAAGATATGTTTTTGTCATTATCGATGATTTTTCGCGCTTTACTTGGGTTTTCTTCTTAGCAAATAAAAATGATGTTTTCAGTGAATTTCAAAAGTTTTGCAAAAAGGTTTAAAATGAAAAAGGACTAATAATCATTAAAATAAGAAGTGACCATGGAGGGGAATTTGAAAATGATGATTTTGAAAGTTTTTGTGAAATAAATGGTTTTGAACACTGTTTTCCTTCTCCACGAACCCCTCAACACAACGGAGTTGTAGAAAGGAAAAATAAAACACTTCAAGAAATTGCTAGGACTATGCTTTGTGAAAGTAATTTGCGAAAGCACTTTGGGGTTGAAGCTGTACATACAGCTTGCTATATCCTAAACCGAGTTTTGATTCGACATATTTTAAATAAAACCCCATTTGATCTCTGGTGCGCCACCTAGGTGCTCCTACATGGGCCAGAAAGATGTGCCAAAGCAAATACAGAAATCCATGCAGTGCAAAGTCACGTATGAATGCATTCCAGTAAATCATGCCAAGTAAAATCCTTTGCAAAACTTGAAAAATATGCTTTGAAAGTGAAAGAAATGCAAGTGTAATGACTTGTGGACCTTGTGCTCAAGGGCTAGCAGCCTCACACAAGATCCCACCCTATTCGTGCTAAACGAAAGCAGCAAGATTCAGCCATGTCACTAGATCATGGGTTGATGCATAAGGCTCTCCACGTAGGAGTAAAGTGCAACCAGCCTACTAGATTTTGAACTATGGACTGAATGATCAAAGAGCAAAGCAACTGAAAAGCAACATCACTTGAAGCTCAAATCATGCATGCCCCATCATGAAATACTAAAGAATCACCACTGAAAGAATCAGGTTCCGAATCATTCAAGAAAGCATACAGATGCAGATGCAAAAGAGGGTGGTGTGCTTCTCTGACCAGTCTGGTGCACCTGCATGGTGCGTCAGAGTGGTGCTCTGGGGTGGTGCGCCACTCTGGTGCTCCATATTGGTGCTCCTCAAAAAATCTGGATCAGACTGCAATCTGATCCAGAATAGAGGTGGATGATTTTTATTAATGCAGATCAGTTCATGCAGATGATAGAAACCGAAACATGATGAGATGCAAATGAGCAAAGCAAACTTATTATGATGTGATTCTGAAACATGATAAAACATAGGTTCATGGCTGAAACAATACTTGCATAAGATTCTAAAGATGAAACAAAACATGAACTTTAACAATCATATGCAAAGAATGAATCACGAAAACTTGGTTCGCTATATATCTATTATCATGCATGTTTGTGAATCGTGCACTCTTATGCAATAGAATAGAAAAGAAACAACTCAAAGGAAGTAACAAGGTGCAGATTTCATGCTAGAAGTAAGAAACATGCTAGCGAACAAGGTATAGATTTGCATACATAACATCTTGCAAAGGAAACAAGCAATATTATCATGAAACTCTCATGTAAATAGTAATAAATCTGATCATGTATGAAGTCTAAAGCATGTTTATCTCGATGCTATGACTAAAATTTAAAGGAGAATGAAGGAGGACCTACCTCTCAAGGTGTTCCTTCTTGAAATATCAAAGATAGAGGGATCCTCGTTGCTTTGGAAGGGCCAAAGATGCTTTGGAATACAAGGGAATACTCCAGAAAAACAAGAATGGCTGCTGGAAAGAGTATATAGCTCGTACAAGATGCTTGCTCAGATCAGGATTGCTGAAATCAAGGTTCCTAACCTCTTCTAATGGTTGCCTATAGGGGTCCTTATATAGGATTTCTCATGGGTAACTCCTAGGAATGTAAGCAGCCTCGTGAACGAAGAGCCTAGGAAGATTCCAAGGCATATTCGTTGGTGAAGGTAATAGCCATGGGAGGTGGAAAGCCAACAGCCAGCAGTCTGCGAAATGGCTGCGTGCTAGCTTGGTGTGCCAGGTAGGTGCGCTAGGTAAGTGTGCCAGCCTGGTGCGCCATCTAGGTGTGCCACTGTAGTGCTCCTGCTCGGTGCTCCAAACAGGTGCTCCACATTGGTGCTCCAGCTAGGTGCTCTCCCCTACTTGTTTGGATTTCTAATTGGGTTGTGGGCCTACTATGGGCTTATGGTTGGCTTAGCTAATGGGATTCAAAAAGTGGTTGGGTTAGCCACATGTAGACACCCCAATTTTGAGGTGACTCATAGATGAGCTTTCCAGTTGTTGCTTTGGATGTGGCTGACCCTTAAACCAATCCTAAACCTATAGCAAGTCCGCAGCCCAACTAGAAATTCAGATAGGTTGGAGAGAGCACCTAGCTAGCACACCTACCTAGCACACCTACCTAGCACACCTAGCCAGCACACCAACCCGACGCACATGCCAGGTGCACATGCCAGGCGCACATACCCGACGCACATACTAGGCGCCCAGCCATTTCTCAGGCTGCTGGCTGCTGGCTGCTGGCTTTCCACCTCCCATGGCTGTTACGTCTACCAGCGAATATGCCATGGAATCTTCCAGACTTTTCGTCTACGAGGCTCCTTGTTGTCCCAGGAGTTACCCATGAGGAATCCCTATATATATACCCCATAGGCAACCATTTGAAGGGGCTGAATCATCTTGAAAGATAGAGACATATAGCTGCACTAGCCTTCTCCAGAATTCTGCAACCATCCACTTGAGTACTCAAGTTTTCCCTTGCATCCAGAGGTATTCTCTGCCCTTCCAAATCATCAAGGTGCTTATTATCTCGGGTCTTTCTTTTCTTTCTTGAAGGAATATCCATCTCGGACAAGGTAGGCCCTTCACCGTTAATCTCTTGTTCTTTTGCAAGGAATAGCATGTTAAAAGCTCTCTATAAGGTTTAATTCTTTCTGTATCTACATGAGGATTTTGTGATGAATTTATTTATCTTTTTTGCAAGATACTCTTCATGCAAATCTATGCTTTGATTGTAGCATGTTTAATTTATTTCTAGTGTAAAAATCTGCACTACATCGCTTGCATGAACAATCTTTTCTTTATTATATTCTTGATATGATCATGGTTATAGCATGTCATGTTGGGTTTATTCATTCCATGTTTGAATTCTTTGCATTTTTGCATGTGTTCTTACCATGAACCCAATTAGTCATCTTGTTCTAATAAGATAGCTTTGATCAGATGCATCCCATCATGCTCTTAACAATCGCATGAATCCACCTGAATTAGCATAAATCACCCATCTTCATTTTGGGTCAGGCTCTAGATCAGATTACAGTCTGATCCAGATTTTCTAGAGAGCACCTATATGGCGCACCATGCAGGAGCACCAGACTGGTCAGAGAGTGAAACATTCACTTTTGCATATCTGCTTGCGATTTTCTGAATGATTTTGAGCCCGATTCTTTTACTGCTAGTTCTCTTATATTTCATGGTTTTGCATGCATGTTTTCAGTTGTAAACAAGATTATTTCCTAGTTGTTTTATCTCTTTGGATAATCAGTCCCTGATTAACATCTGGTAGGCTGGTTGCATTTTACTCCAACATGGAGAACTTTATGCATCAGCCAATGATCCAGTGGCATGGCTGAACCCTGCATCTTTCACTTAGCATGTGATCCTGTGTGAGGCTACCAGCCCTTGAGCACAAGGTCCACAGGTCATTGCATTCGCATTTCTTTCACTTTCGAAGCATATTTTCAAGTTTTGTAAAGGATTTTACATGGCATGATTTACTGGCTGCATTAATATGTGACTTTACACTGCATGGATTTCTGTATTTGTTTTGGCACATCTTTCTGGCCCACATAAAAGCACCTAGGTGGCGCACCAGACTGACGCACTAGTCTAGCGCACTTAACAGGCGCAGCAGCCTATTTTCGGTAGCACACAACAGGTTTTGCATAGCGTTCTAGCATAATTCTTACTTCGATTTGCTTCTGGTTTTTTCCTGGTTTCCTTCAGGAAGGCATGTCTCTGTTTTAACCATTTTCATGCATGTTAGTTTGCATTAGGCATGTAGCAAAGTAAGGATGAAAAATCACTCGAGATTCTAGATCTTTGATCTTATTTATGCAATACCATTGCATCGATGCTAGACCCGACATACGAGTGATACTTCTGAGCATTAGGACACACCCTTACACATCATGCACCCATATTTTAGACACCACACATTAACATGGCATGGCATATCACCCTCGGGCGTATAGTAAAGGCTGAAAAGCCGACATTTCAGAAGCAAATGAGAAACCAATAGAAGACCGATTTATCAGGCGTACGAGGGTGTCTAATACCTTCCTCGTGCGTAATAGGGATCTTTACCCACATTTTCTGGTTTATGACCTGCTTTTCCATTGCATGATTTGCATGCTTTATATGGTTTTCCTCGTCTTCCATTTTAATAGACTAGGTAGCGACTCCTGCATTTGCATATTTATTTTTATTGTTTTTTGCCGTGACTTTACTAATCCCTCGTGTATTTTGGCCTTTCACGTCAACACAATCTACGAGGCTGCCGTCGGCATGCATACACCACATCCAAAGCAACATCTGGAAAGCTCATCTATGAGTCACCTCAAAATCAGGGTGCCTACAAATGCCCCTCCCTGAGCGAGGTCGAGGGACGACAGGAACCAAGACCGATGCTCAGGGTTGACAAGATACCCCCATTTTGAGGTTACAAAAGGATGGTGTTTGTTGTAGGCAGTAAGTCACTTATCCGGCAGATGCACCGAAAGTCATGACTTGTCGCCAAATGCAAATGCGAATGCATGAGACTGCTGACCTATATGCTGGGGATGTAATGTCAATGCAAGATGCTAATGCAAGAGCCGATCTTGAAAGCCGATGCTAAGCTGATGCTAACATAAAACACTAGAGTGGGTGCTTGCAAGATGATGTGATGCTGATGCTAATGCAGAAAGAAATATGGCAAAAACAAAGAAACCCTATGCACTGATTGGGATCAGTGGCAGGAAAATGATAAGTTGTCGGACTCATCAACCAGATTATCGAGGTTATCAACCTAAGGAGGCGGGATATGGCAAGTCAAGACAAGTCTTGTCATCCCGATCGCTAGACAGTATGACGGTTGTCAATCGAGTAGTTGGGGATACTAGCCCAAGGGGAAGAGGGGCACGACAAACATATCATTTGTCAGGCAAAGAGGGGCCCTGTCCGCACGGACCAAGGGCAAACAAAGAGATTTCACACCAGCGAAAACTCGGAAGAGAAGAAACAAAAGGACCCTGACCGCCCAGTCAGAGGGTCAAACAACTGGATTCCGCGCCCACGAAAGCCCAGAAGAGAAAGGATAAGGACCTTGACCACCTGGTCAAGAGGTCAAGCCACTGGATTTCCTGCCCAGGGAAATCCGAAAGAAGGGCTAGGACCTTGACCATCCGGTCAAAAGGTCAAGCCATAGGATGACCTGCCCAAGGAAATCCGAGAGAAGGGCTAGGACCTTGACCATCTGGTCAAAAGGTCAAGCCGCAGGATTTCCTGCCCTGGGAATTCAAAAGAAGGGCTATGACCATGACCATATGGTCAAAAGGTCAAGCCGTAGGATTTCCTGCCCGAGGAAATCCAAGAGAAGGGCTAAGACCCAGACCACTTGGTCAAAAGGTCAAGCCACAGTATTTCCTGCCCAAGGTAATCAGAGAAAAGCCAAAGACTTCGACCGCCCAGTCAAAATCAACAAGCTGGATTCCGCGCCTGTGAAAGTCCAGGAGAGCAAATGACATTGACCGCCTGGTCAAAGTTAAGAAGTTGGATTTCGTGTCCACTAAAATCCAAAAGGGGCAAAGGACATCGACCGCCCGGTCAAAGTCAACAAGCTGGATTCCGCGTCTGCGAAAATCCAAGAAGGGCAAATGACATTCACCACCCAGTCAAAGTCAACAAGCTGGATTCTGCGCCTGCGAAAATCCAAGACAAGCAAATAACGGTGACTGCCGGTCAATGTCAACAGGCTAGATTTTGCACCCGTGAAAATCCAAAAGGGCAAATGACGTTGACCGCCCAGTCAAAGTCAACAAGCTGGATTTTGCGCCTGCGAAAATCCAAAGGGCAAATGACATTGACCGCCCAGTCAAAGTCAACAAGCTGGATTTCGTGCCCGCGAAAATCCAAAAGGGGCAAAGGACATTGACTGCCCGGTCAATGTCAACAGGCTTGATTTCGCACTCGCGAAAATCCAAAAGTGGCAAATGACGTTGACCCCCCGGTCAAAGTCAACAAGCTGGATTCCGTGCCCGCGAAAATCCAAGAGAGGCAAATGACGTTGACCGCCCAGTCAAAGTCAACAAGCTGGATTCC
This sequence comes from Posidonia australis, assembly GCA_024699735.1. Taxonomy (NCBI): domain Eukaryota; kingdom Viridiplantae; phylum Streptophyta; class Magnoliopsida; order Alismatales; family Posidoniaceae; genus Posidonia; species Posidonia australis. Next base: position 2,368 of record JAMKQA010002220.1, on the reverse strand, counting down.
GCGCCCGCGAAAATCCAAAAGGGGCAAAAGAAATTGATTGCCTAGTCAATGTCAACAAGCTGGATTTTGTGCCCGTGAAAATCCAAAAGGGCAAATGACGTTGACCGCCCGGTCAAAGTCAACAAGCTGGATTTCGCGCCCGCGAAAATCCAAAAGGGGCAAAGGGCGTTGACGGCCCAGTCAAAGTCAACAAGTTGGATTCCACGCCTGCGAAAATCCAAAAGGGGCAAAGGACATTGACCTCCTGGTTAAAGTCAACAAGCTGGATTTCACGCTCGCGAAAATCGAAAACGGGCAAAGGACATTGACCGCTCGGTCAATGTCAACAGGCTGGATTTTACGCTTGCGAAAATCCAAAAGGAAGAGGTAGAAGGATTTCATCCGCTCGGAAGGAGATCCTGAAAAATCAAAGTGATGATCCCTGGATTGTCCCTCGGGAAGGAAAAAGGCAATGGTGCCCCGAAAGGCAGAACTGCAAATATGCTGGCTGCTGATGCATGCACAATCTCTTCTTGCTGGAATTTTCAACCGAATGTGGTGTTGTTAGCAAAAGGTGAGGACTTATTTGCAAATGTCCTAAACTTGAGGGATTTTTTGCAATTTGCCTGATCACGACTACCTTCTGATTGCTAGATTCGAGATTCTACTGTATCTGAACAAAAGTCTACTTTAAACAGAGTTTCCTGCATCCCTTGTGGACAAATCTGTAAATTGCGAAACATGGGGGTTCTCTTTATGTATGCCCTTTCATCTTCTTCCCCATTCTCTGTTTTTTCTCATACGAAACCCATCCCTTCTCCTTCTTTTCTCTTCATCTCTTCTCCACTCTCCCCTCCTCCTCTCTTTGTCCCCCCTCCTCTTCACGGCAGCGGCGCATAGGAGGTGCGTCGACGGGGTGCTCTCAGCTAGTGTGGGGATCGGGAGCGTCGGTGAGGTGCGACGGCGGCATGGATCGAACCCTCCAGGATTGGCTAGATAGAGGCTCGCCGGTAGAGGTATTTCCTCTTCCCCTCCTGATCTTGCTTTGTGCTTGTGGGCCCCCTTCTCTTGGATGGCCGGTGGCTTGGTGAACTTCGACGGGCTGCGCGAGTGGCGACTAGGAGGGCAGCTAGGTGATGGTTGCGGGTTAAGAAGGGCTTGTCGCTGGGCTTGGTGGGTTGGCAGCTGTGAGTGGACGAAAGTGGGGAGGTGGCGGTTTGGGTGGTAGGCTTGGTGGCCACCGGTTGATGATTGGTCGCCGGTGGCACTCCGATGAGCTAGGGCCATGGCCTGCGATTGCAGTTGGAAGTGGCGGCTAATAGAGGTGGCGGGATGGCTATGTGGCGATGATGGGTCGACCGTGTGATGGTGGAGGTGGAACGGGTTGTGGTAGTGGAATGTTGCTCGTGTGCTGGTGCCAGGCTGAAGTGGTGATGTTTTTTTGTTTTCATGGCAGTGAAAAGTGTGATGGGTTTAAGTAAAAATGTTTGCTGCCATACGTATTGACTGAACTGCCATATTGCTTCTTATACCAATGTAATTCCATCATAAGCTGCTTTGAATCAGTATTGACCATTTTAAATCACCTATCTGCTGACTTATGCTTGAGTAAAATAATAGCCCACACAGAATGTTTCTTGTCCAACATGTTTCAACTTATAAGTACAAATTGCCATATAATTCTCACATTTCCATGTAATTACTTGCTTAATGTTTAAACTCTTCTATAATGCTAAGCTGTAACTGCATGCCTACTTTATCTGCATTTCTGTTATCATGTGCCATTATGCTTCACTTAACTGCTATGCCTTTGCTATTTTGCCATTGACTGTCATGCTACGTCTGACTTTGACTTGGGCTCCATTATGCTTAAATATTTTGCATCTGTCATGTCTGCTGCTTGTATTTAAATTTGGCCTTTGCCCCCTTGTAGGATGAACTAGTTCCCAAGGAGGGAACCTCACAGCCTTCCCGAGATACGTCGTCTAGTTCTCGCCCCAAGCGGCGAGGTAGTTCTTCGAGGTCACGTGCCTCCAGCAGCTCGACTACTGCTGTCCCTGTTGCGGTAAGCTCAAACTGGAAGAAAATGTGCATATAAATCTGGTGCCTCGTCTGACAAATGCATTTTCAGGAGTCTGGCAATTTCGAGGGGCGGTAGCTTAGTGGCCATCACATCTGCGAGGGTCCCGACTTTGGAGTAATTTCCAGCCTTGACGAGCTTTAATTATAACCTGCCTTTGACTTGGTGTAGACACCTCGATTTTGAGGTGACCCAGGAATGAGTATCCTTATGTTGCTTTGGATGTGATCAGCCCTTGAACCGAGCCCCAAACCCATTAGCCAGAGCCCCAATCAGACATTTGTGAGCTGGGTGGGCGCACCAAGGTGG
>JAMKQA010002219.1:0-19277 GCA_024699735.1 Posidonia australis | reverse complement strand
GATCAGGTTCACTCTTGGTGGTTCCAAGCCGTTGCCAGTACACCGGCAAAGACGTGGTTCACTCTCAACGGTTCTGAGCCGTTGCCTATGCACCAACAATGACTCGGTTCACTCTTGCAATTCCGAGCCATTGCTTGTACAATGGCAACAACTTGGTTCACTCTTGGCGGTTCCGAGCCATTGCCTGCGCTCTAGCAACGACTCGGTTCACTCATGGCTGTTCTGAGTGATTGCATGTATACTGGCCACTACTCGGTTCACTCTTAGGGGTTTCGAGCCATTGCATGTGCACCGACAATGACTTGGTTCACTCTTTACATTTCCAAGCCATTGATCGTACACCGACCACGTCTCGATTCACTCTTCCCAGATCTGAGCTGCTGCATATACACTCGCAATGACTCGATTCACTCTTGGTAATTCTGAGCCGTTGCTTTTACACTAGCAACGACTCAGTTCACCTTTGGTGGTTCCGAGTTGCTACCTATGCACCGACAACGACTCAGTTCACTATTGGCGGTTTCGAGTTTTTTCCTGTACACCAGAAAGGACTCGATTCGCTCTTAGTAGTTCCCAACTAGTACCTATGCTCTAGTAGTGACTCAGTTCAGTCTGGACGATTCCGAGCCATTTCCTGTGCACCATCATCTACTCGGTCCACTATTGGTGACTTGGAGTCATTTCTAGTAGATCGACAACGACTCGTTTCAGTATTGGCAATTCCAAGCCATTGCCTGCGCTTCAGCAACAACTTGGTTCACTCTAGGCTGTTCCGAGCCATTACATGTGCACCAGCCGTGACTCATCTCACTCTTGACGGTTTCGAGCCATTGACCGTAAAACTGAAACGACTAGGCTCAATCTTGGCGTTTCCGAGCCGTTGCCTATAAATTGGCAACAACACGGTTCACTCTTAGCGGTTCCGAGACGCCACCAATACACCAGAAACAACTTTGTTCACTCTTGGTAGTTCCGAGCCGTTGCCTGTACAGCAGAAGTGATTTGGTTCACTCTTGGCAGTTCCTAGTCGATGACTGTGTACCGGCAATGACTCAGTTAACTCTTAGCGGTTCTGAGCCATTGCTTGTGCACTGGCAGCGACTCATCTCACTCTTGATGGTTCCGAGCCATTTACGGTACACCAGAAATGACTCGGTTCGATCTTGTCAATTTCAAGCCACTGCCTATACATCGACAATGACTCGGTTCACTGTTGGCGGTTCTGTGCTATTGCCTGTACATGGGAAACGACTTGGTTCACTCTTGGCGGTTCCCTACCGTTGTTGTGCTCCAGCAATGACTCGGTTCACTCTAGGTGGTTCCGAGATGTTGCCTGTGCACCAGCAACAACTAGATTCATTCTTGGTGGTTCCCAGCCGTTGCCTATAGACTGGTAATGACTCGGATCATTCCTGGCAATTCAGAGATGTTGCCTATGCACCATCAACGACTCAGTTCACTCTAGCCGATTCTGAGCCACTACCTATACACCGGCAATGACTCAATTCACTCTTGGCAGTTCTGAGCCACTACCTGTACACCGGCAACAACACGGTTCAATCATGGCAGTTCTGAGCTGCTACCAATATATCGACAACGATTTGATTCACTCTTGGCGATTCCGAGCCATTGACCATACATCAACAACATCTCGGTTCACTCTTGGTTGTTCCAAGCCGTTGCCTATACACCGGTAAGGACTCAATTCACTCTTGGAGGTTCAGAGCCATAGCCAGAACACTCTTGGTGGTTTTGGACATCTCCTGTACACTAGAAATGATCCAGTTCACTCTTGGCGGTTCCTAGCCATTGCCAGTACACCGGCAAAGACGTGGTTCACTCTCGACGGTTCTGAGCCATTGCCTATGAACTAGTAATGACTCAGTTCACTCTTGTAGTTCTGAGCCGTTGCCTATACATCAGCAATGACTTGGTTCACACTTGGCAGTTCTGAGCCATTGCATGTGCTCCAACAATGAGTCGGTTCACTCTAGGTGGTTCTGAGCCACTGCCTATACACCAGCAATGACTCGATTTACTCTTGGTGATTCCGAGCCGCTACCTATACACCGACAACGACTCGGTTCACTCTTAGTGGATACGAGCCGCTACCAGTACATTAGCAATGACTCGGTTCACTCATGGCATTTCCAAGCCGTTTCCTGTACACCAGCAATGACTCGATTCATTCTTGGTGGTTTCGAGCCATTGCCAATACATTGGCAATGACTCGGTTCACCCTAGACTATTTCGAGCCATTGATTGTACATCAACAACGGATCGGTTCACTCTTGGCAGTTTCCAGCCGTTGCCTATGCACCGGCAGCGACTCGATTCAGTCATGGTGGTTCCAAGCCGTTGCCTATACACTGGCAACGACTCGGTTCATACTTGGTGGTTCCCAATCGATGACAGTACACCGGCAACGTCTCGGTTCACTCTTGGCGGTTTTGAGCTGCTTCCTATACAGTGACAACGACTCGATTCACTCTTGGCAGTTCCGAGTAGCTGCCGATACACCGGCAAGGACTCGGTTCACTCTTGGTGGCTCCATGCCGCTACCTATATACCGACAACGAGTCGGTTCACACTTGGCGGTTCACTTCTGGAAGTTCCTAGCTGTTGCCTGTACACTGACAGCAACTCAGATCACGTTTGGCAGTTCCCAGCCGTTGCCAATACACCGACTGTGACTCAGTTCACTCTTGGGAACTCCCAATAGATGACCGTACATCGGCAACGACTCGGTTCACTCCTAGTGGTTCCGAGCCATTGCCTGTACATCGGCAACGACACGGTTCACACATGGTGATTCTGAGCCATTGCATGTACACCAGCAATGACTCAGTTCACTCTTGTCAGTTTCGAGCCATTGCTTGTGCACTAGCAGTGACTAGCTCACTCTTGGCGGTTCTGAGACATTAGTCGCAAACCAGAAATGACTCGGTTCACTCTTGGTGGTTCCAACCCACTGCCTATACATTGCCAATGACTCGATTCACTCTTGGAGGTTCCGAGCCGTTGGCTGTACACTAGCAATGACTCGGTTCACTCTTGGTGGCTTGGGGCAACTGCTTATACACTGGCAACGACTTGATTCATTCTTGGCGGTTCCCAGCCATTGCGAGTACACATGCAATGACTCCATTCACTCTTGGTAGTTCTGAGCTGTTGACCGTACACTAGCAGTGACTTGGATCACTGTTGGCGGTTTTGAGCCACTGCCCGTACACCAGCAACGACTCGGTTCACTCTTCGCCAGTCCGAGCCACTACCTATACACCGGCAATGACTCAGTTCACTATTGGTGGTTCCGAGCCATGGCCAGTACACGGGCAATGACTCGGTTCACTCTTGGCAATTCCCAACTGTTGCAAGTACATAGGCGACGACTTCGTTCACTCTTGGCGGTTCTAAGCTGTTGACCATACACTGGCAATGACTTCGATCACTCTTGATGGTTCTGAACCGCTGTTTGTACACCAGCAATGACTTGGTTCACTCTTTGTGGGTCCGAGCCACTACCTATACACCAGCATTGACTTGGTTCACTCTTGGTGGTTCCGAGCCGCTGCCTATACATCGGCAATGATGCGTTCAATCTTGGCGGTTCCGAGCCATTTGCCGAACACTAGCATCGACTCGGTTAACTCTGGGCAATTCCTAGCTGTTGCCTATGCACTGGCAGCGACTCAGTACACTCTTCGAAGTTCCGAGCCTTTAACCGTACATCGACAACGACTCGGTTCACTCTTGGCTGTTCTGAGCCATTGCTTGTAGATCGACAATGACTCGGTTCACTCATGGTGGTTCCGAGCCGTTGCCTGTATAACGGCGACTACTCCGTTCACTCTTGGTGGTTCTGAGCCGTTGCTTGTGCACCGACTGCAACTCGGTTCACGCTTTGCGGTTCCAAGCCATTGATGGTACACCGACAACGTCTTGGTTCACACTTGGCAGTTTTGAGCTGCTACATATACACTAGCAATGACTCGATTCACTCTTGGTGATTCCGAGTCGTTGCTTGTACACTAGCAATGACTCGGTTCACCATTGGCAGTTCTGAGTCGGCTACTTATGCACTGGCAATGACTCAGTTCACTCTTGGTGGTTTCGAGTTGTTGCCTGTACACCGGAAATGACTCGGTTCGCTCTCAGTAGTTCCCAGCCACTACCTGTGCTCCAGCAATGACTCGATTCATGTTGGGTGGTTCCGAGCCGTTGCCTATGCACCAGCATCAACTCGGTTCACTCTTGGTGATTCTGAGACATTGCCAGTAGACCGACAATGACTCGATTCACTCTTGGCAGGTCTGAGCCATTGCCTGTGCTGAGCAACAACTCGATTCACTCTAGGAAATTCCAAGCCATTGCTTGTGCACTGGCCACGACTCGTCTCAATCTTGACGGTTCCAAGCCATTGACCGTACACCTGAAATGACACGGTTCAATCTTGGCATTTCCGAGTCGTTGCATATACATCGGCAACGACTCGGTTCACTCTTGGCAGTTCTGAGCTGCTACCTATACACTGGCAACAACTCGGTTCACTCTTGGCAGCTCTGAGCCGTTGCTGTACACCAGTAGTGAATCGGTTCACTCTTGGTAGTTCCCAGTTGATGACTGTATACCCACAACAAATCAGTTAACTCTTGGTGGTTCTGGGCCATTACTTGTGCACCGGCAGCGACTTGTTTCACTCTGATGGTTCCGAGCCGTTGATGGTAAACCTGAAATGACTCTGTTCAATCATGCCGATTATGAGCCAATGCCTATACACTGGCAACGACTCGGTTCACTGTTTGCGGTTCCGAGTTGTTGCCTGTACATGGGAAAAGATTCGGTTCACTCGTGGTGGTTCCCTACCGATGTTGTGCTCTAGCAATGACTCGATTCACTCTACGTGGTTCTGAGTCGTTGCCTATGCAACAGCAACGACTCGGTTCACTCTTGGCCGTTTCCAACTGTTTCCTGTAGATCGACAATGGCTCGATTCACTCTTGGTGGTTCTGAGTTGTTGCTTATGCTCCACCAACAACTTGGTTCACTCTAGGCGGTTCCGTGCCGCTGCCTATACACCAGCAATGACTTGATTCACTCAGGGCTATTCTAAGCCGCTACCTATACATCAGCAACGACATGGTTCAATATTGGCAGTTCTGAGCCACTATCTATACATTGGCAATGACTCGGTTCACTCTTAGTGGTTCTGAGCCGTTGACCATACATCGACAACATCTCGGTTCACTCTTGGCAGTTCCATGCCGCTGCCTATACACCGGTAAGGACTTGATTCACTCTTGGTGGTTATGAGCCATAGCCAATAGACCGGCAATGACTCAGTTCACTCTTGGCGGTTCCCAGCCGTTGCCAGTACACCGGCAATGACCCGATTCACTCATGTTGATTCCAAGCCGTTGCTTGTGCACCGGCAGCGACTCCTCTCACTCTTGGTAGTTCGGAGACATTGCCCACACACCAGAAATGACTCGGTTCACTCTTGGTGGTTCCAAGCCGCTGCATATACACCTCCAACAACTCGGTTCACCCTTAGTGGTTCGGAGCCGTTGGCTGTACACTGGAAACGACTCAGTTCACTCTTGGTAGTTCCCAGCCGTTGCAAGTACACAGGCAACGACTCCATTCGCTCTTGGCGGTTCTGACCCATTGACAGTACACCGGCAATGACTTGGATCACTATTGTCGTTTCCGAGCCACTGCCCGTATACCAGCAATGACTCAGTTGACTCTTTGCCAGTCCGAGCCACTACCTATACACCAACAATGACTTGGTTCACTCTTAGAGGATCCGAGCCACTACCTATACACAGGCAATGACACGGTTCACTCATGGCAGTTCCCAGTCGTTGCAAGTACATACGCAATGACTCCATTCAGTGTTCGTGGTTATGAGCCATTGACCGTACACCTGCAATGACTTGGATCACTCTTGACAGTTCCCTCCTGCTACCCGTACACCAGCAACAACTCGGTTCCCTCTTTGTGGGTCCAAGCCACTACCTATACATCAGCATTGACTCAGTTCACTCTTGGTGGTTCCGAGCCACTACCTATACATCGGCAATGACTCAGTTCACTCTTGGCAATTCCGAGCTATTTCCTGTACACCAGTAGCAACGTGGTTCACTCTTAGTGGTTCCAAGTAGTTGCTTGTGCATCGATAGCGACACGGCTCACTCTTGGCAGTTTAGAGCCGTTGCCTATACACCGGCAACGACTCGGTTCACTCTTGGAGGTTTCGAGCCGTTGCTTCTATACCGGCAACGACTCAGTTCACTCTTGGCGGTTCCGAGCCGCTGCCTATACACCAACAACGTCTCAGTTCACTCAACGTAGTTCCGAGCCAATGCATGTACACCAGCATTGTCTCGGTTCACTCTTGGCGATTCTGAGCCTTTAACCGTACACCAACAGCGACTCGGTTCACTATTGGTGGTTCCGAGCCACTACTTGTACACCTGTAATGACTCGTTTCACTCTTGGCGGTTCCAAGCTACTGCTCGTACCCCAACAATGACTCGGTTCACTCTTGGAGATTCTGAGCCGTTGCCTATACACCGGCAGTAACTCGATTCACTATTGTGGTTCTGAGCCGTTTGCCGTATACTGGCATCAACTTTATTCACTCTTCGCAGTTCCGAGTCATTCCCTATACTACGACGACTACTCAGTTCACTCTTGGCGGTTCCGAGCAGTTGCTTGTGCTCTGGCAGTGACTCGGTTCACTCCATGTGGTTCCAAGTCGTTGACCATACACCTGCAACGCATTGGTTCACTCTTGGCAGTTCTGAGTCACTGCCTATACACTACCATTGACTCGATTCACTCTTGGGGGTTCTATGCCATTGCCGGTACACTGGGAACGACTCTATTCACCCATGGCGGTTCCAATTTGCTACCTATGCATCGACAACAGCTCGAATCGGCACACTCTTCGGGGTTTCGAGCTGTTGCCTGTACTTCAGAAATGACTCCGTTCACTCTTGGCGGTTCCCAGTGGTTGCCTGTGCACCAGCAATGACTCGGTTAACTCTTGGCAGTTCCGAGCCATTGCCTATAGACTAGCAACGACTCGGTTCACTCTTGGTGGTTTCGAGCCATTGCCTGTGCACCAGCAACGACTCAGTTCACTCTTGGTGGTTCTGAGCCATTGCATGTAGACTGGCAACAACTCGGTTCACTCTTGGTGGTACCGAGCTGTTGCCTATGCTTCGGCAACGACTCGGTTCGCTCAAGGCTGTTCTGAGCCGATGCCTATACACACCAGCAACGACTTGATTCACTCTTTGCGGTTCTAAGTCGCTACCTATACACCGGCAATGACTCAGTTCACTCTTAGTGGTTCCGAGTCACTAACTATACACCGACAACGATTCGGTTCACTCCTGGAGGTTATGTGCTGTTGCTGGTACATAGGTAGCGGCTCAGTTCACTCTTGGCGGTTCTAAGCTATTGCTTGAGCACCGATAACGACTCGGCTCACTCTTGGCGGTTCTGAGCCATTTCCTGTACACCAGCAACGTCTTAGTTCACTCTTGGCGGTTTCGAGCCACTGCCTATACACCAGAAATGACTCAGTACACTCAAGGCTATTCCTAGCCGTTGCATGTACACCAGCAAAGACTCGGTTCACACCTGGCAATTTAGAGCCATTGACCGTACATCGACAACAACACGGTTCACTCTTGGCAAATCCGAGTTGCTTCCCATACACCAGCAACGACTTGGTTCACTCTTGGTAGTTCGGAACTACGGCCTGTACACTAGCAATGACTTGGTTCACTCTTGGTGGTTCCGAGCCACTGCCTAAATAATGGCAATGACTCAGTTCACTCTTCGTGGTTCTGAGCCGCTTGCTGAACACCAGCATCGACTTGGTTCACTCTTGGCGGTTTCGAGTCGTTCCCGTTTCACCAGCGACGACTCAGTTCACTCCTGGCTGTTCCATGCCATTGCCTATGCACCGGTAGTGACTCGATTCACTCTTGGCGGTTCCAAGCTGTTGACCGTACACCAACAACGACGGGGCTCACTCTTGGTGATTCTGAGCCGCTGCCTATACACCGGCAATGACTCTATTTACTATTAGATGTTCCAAGTCATTGCCTACACAGCGGCAATGACTCGGTTCACTCTTGGCGATTCCGATATGCTACCTATACACTGGCAACAACTCGGTTCACTCTTGGTGGTTCCAAGTCGTTGCCTGTGCACTGGAAACGACCCGGTTCACTCTTGGGGGTTCCGAGCCTTTGCCTGTACACTGGCAAAGACTTGGTTCACTCTTGGTGGTTCTGATATGCTACCTATGCACTGGCAATGACTCGGTTCACTATTAGTGGTTCCGAGCGTTTTTCTGCACACCGAAATGACTCAGTTCACTCTTGGAGGTTCCCAGCTATTGCCAGTACACCAGCAATGATTCCATTCTGTTTAGGTTGTTTTGAGCCTTTGCCTATGCACCAGCAACGACTCGATTCACTCTAGGCAGATCCAAGCTGTTGCCTGTACACCAGCAACAACTCAGTTCACTCTTGGCATTTCCGCGCCATTGCCTATACATCGACAATGACTCGGTTTACTCTTAGCGGTTCCGAGTCATTGCTTGTGCTCCTAAAACGACTCGGTTCACTCTAGGCAGTTTCGAGTCACTGCCTATACACTAACAACGACTTGGTTTTGAGCCATTGCTTGTACACCAGCATTGACTTGGTTCACTCATGACGGTTCCTAGCCATTGTCTACACACTAGCAGTGGCTCGATTCACTCATGGCGGTTCCCAACCATTGCCAGTACACAAGCAATGACATGGTTCTCTCTAGGTGATTCCCAGCTACCCGGTTCACTCATGGCGGTTCACAGCGACTCGTTTCACTCTTGGTGGTTCCAAGCTGATGATTGTACACCGGCAATGACTCGACTCACTCATGGTGGTTCCGAGCCGTTGCCTATACAACAACAACAACTCGGTTCACACATGGCAGTTCCAGGCCGTTGCCTGTACACCAACAACGACTTGGATCACTCTTGGTTGTTCCTAGCCAATGTTTGTACACCGGCAACAATTCAGTTCACTCTTGGCGGTTCTGAGCCGTTGCCTATACAACGACAATGACTCGGTTCACTCTTGTCGGTTCCTAGCCATTGCCTGTACACTGACAGCGACTCCATTCACTCTTGTTGATTCCCAGCCATTGATCGTACACCGGTAACATCTCGTTTAACTCTTAGCAATTCTGAGCCGTTGCCTATACACCGACAACGACTCAGTTCACTCATGGCGGTTCCGAGCCACTACCTATAAACTGGCAATGACTCAGTTCACTCTTCGTGGTTCCAAGCTGTTGACCGTATAACAGAAATGACACGATTCACTCTAAGCAATTCCAAGCCTCTGCCTGTACATCGACAATGACTCGGTTCACTCTTGGTGGTTCTGAGTCGCTGCTTATACACCAACAACGAATCAATTCACTCTTGGTGGTTTGGAGCCGCTGCCTATGCACTGGCAATGACTCACTTCACTCATGGTGGTTCCCAATCATTGCTTGTACACTGGCAGACTCAGTTCACTCTTGGCAGTTCTCAGCCATTGCCTGTACATCGGCAACGACTCGGTTCACTCTTGTCAGTTCCCAGCCAATGCCGGTGTACACAAGCAACATCTTGGTTCGCTCTTGGCAGTTCCGAGCAGCTGCCTATACATCGGCAATGACTCGATTCACTCTAGGCGATTCTGAGCCATTGCCTACACACTAGCAAGGACACAGTTTACTCTTGCTGGTTCCAAGCTGTTGCTTGTGCACCGACAGTGACTCGGTTTATTCCTGGTGGTTGCGAGCCGTTATCTGTACACCAGAAACGACTCAATTCACTAGTACCTAGCCACTGCCTATTCACCAACAATGACTCGGTTCACTCTTGGAGGTTCCGAGTCAAGGCCGGTACATCGATAACGACTCGGTTCACTCTTGGCGGTTCCCAATCGTTGCATGTACATCGGCAACGTGTCGGTTCACTCATGGTGGTTCCTAGCCACTTCCCGTGCATCGGCAATCACTTGGTTCACTCTTGGCAGTTAGAGCAGTTGCTTGTACACCGGCAACGACTCGGTTCACTCTTGGCGGTTCCCAACCGTTGCCCGTACATCACCAACAACTCGGTTCACTCTTGGCATTAGAGCCATTGCCTATACACCGACAACGACTCGGTTCACTCTTGGCAGTTCCAAGCCGTCGACTATACACCGACATCGTCTCGGTTCACTCTTGATGGTTCTAAGCCGCTGCCTATACCCTGGCAATGACTCGATTCAATCTTTGCGGTTTCGAGCGGTTGCCTGTACACCGGCAACGACTCGGTTCACTCATGGCGGTTCCCTGTGATTGCTTGCACACCAACAACGACTCAATTCACTGTTGGCAGCTTCGAACCACTGCCTGTACACCGAAAATGACCTGATTCACTCTTAGAAGTCCCCAACCGATGACCGTACACTGTCAATGACTCGGTTCACTCTTGGCGGTTCCCAGCCGTTGCCTGTACACCGCAAAGGCTCATTTCACCCTTGGTGGTTCCGAGCCATTTCCTGTACACCAGCAGCGACATGGTTCACTCTAGGCAGTTTCCTGCTGTTCCCTATACACTGGCTGCAACTCGGTTCACTCTAGGTGGTTCTGAGCCATTGCCTGTGCACCGACAATGACTCGGTTCACTCTTGTCGTTTCCAAGCAATTGACCGTACACCGACAATGTCTTGGCTCACTCTTGGTGATTCCGAGCCACTACCTATACACTAGAAATGACTCAGTTCACTCATGGTGGTTCCCAACCGTTGCCTGTGCACCGGCTATGACTCGATTCACTCTTGGCAGTTAGAGACGTTGCCTATACACTCACAAAGACTCGGTTCACTCTTGGCAGTTCCGAACTGTTGCCAATGCATGGGCAGCGACACGGTTGACTCACGGTGGTTCCGAGCCATTGACCATACACTAGCAACGTCTCGATTCACTCTTAGTAGTTCAGAGCTGCTGCCTATACACCGGCAACTACTCCATTCACTCTTGGTGGTTCCATGCCGTTGACGGTTCACCGGCAACAACTTGGTTTACTCTTGGCAGTTCCCAGTGGTTGCTTGTACACCGGCACCCACTCGATTCACTCATGGCAGTTCGGAGCCCTTGACTGAACACCGATAATGTCTAGATTCACTCATGGCGATTCTGAGCCACTGCCTACACACTGGTTACGACTTGGTACACTCTTGTAGGTTCCCAGCTGTTGCTAGTGTATCGGCAATGACTCGTTTCACTCATGGCTGTTAGAGCCATTGCCTGTACACCGACAACGACTCTGTTCACTCTTTGTAGCTCCCAGCCATTGCCTGTACACCGCAATGACTCAGTTCACTCTTAGAGGTTCCCAACCGTTGCCTATACAACGACAACGACTCAATTCACTCTTGGTGGATTCTAGCCGTTGCTTGTACAACGGCAATGACTCGATTCACAATTGGTGGTTACCAGTTGTTGACTTACACTAGCAACGACTGGATTCTCTCATGGCGGTTCCCAGTCATTGCCTGTACACCAGCAACAATGCGGTTCACTCTTGGCAGCACCTAGCCGCTGCCTGTACACCGGTAATGACTTGGTTCACTCTTGGTGGTTCCGAGCCACTGCCTATGCATCGGCAACGACTCGGTTCACTCTTGGTGGTTCAGTGCCGCTACCTATACACTGGCAACGTCTCGGTTCATCTTGGCTGTTTTGAGCCACTACCTATACACCGGCAATGACTCGATTCACTCTAGGCGATTCCAAGCCGTTGCCTGTACACTAGCAACAATTCGGTTCACTCTTGGCGGTTCGAGCAATTGCTTGTGCACCATCAACGTCTCGGTTCATTCCTGGTGGTTCCAAGCCATTGACTATACACCAAAAACGACTCAGTTCTCTCTTAGCGGTGCCTAGCCGCTGCCACGAGTCGATTCACTCTTGCAGGTTCTAAGCCGTGGCCTGTACACTAGCAACCACTTTGTTCACTCTTGGCGGTTCCCAATCGTTGCCTGTACACCAGCAACGTGTCAGTTCACTCATGGTGTTTCCCAGCCACTTCCCGTACACCGGCAACAACTCTATTCACTCTTGGCGATTAGAGTTGTTGCCTGTACACCGGTAGTAACTCGGTTCACTCTTGGAGATTCCCAGCCACTGCCCGTACATCAGCAACGATTTGGTTCACTCTTAACAGTTAGAACCATTGCCCATACACCAGCAATGACTCTGTTCACTCCTTGAGGTTCCAAGCCATTGACCATACACCGGCATCATGTCGGTTCACTCTTGGCTGTTCCGAGCTGCTGCCTATACACCGGCAACGACTCGATTCACACTTAGCAGTTTCGAGCCATTGCCTGTACATTGGCAATGACTCGGTTCACTCATGGCACTTCCCAACCAATGCCTGCACTCTGGCAACGACTCAGTTCACCCTTGGCAGTTTCGAGCCATTGCCTGTACACCGACAATGACCTGGTTCACTCTTGGCGCTTTCGAGCCATTGACGGTACACTAGAAATGACCCATTTCACTCTTGGTGGTTTCGACTCGCTACCTATGCACCAGCAACGACTTGGCTCACTCTTGTAGGTTCATGAGCCATTGCCTGTACACCACCATCGACTAGGTTCACTCCCTGCGGTTCTTGAGCCGTTGCCTACACTCCAGCAACGACTCGGTTCACACTTTGCGATTCCAAGCTGTTGCATGTACTACAACAATGACTCGGTTCATTTTTCACGGTTCTGTGCTGTTGACAATACACCAGCAACGACTCAATTCACACTAGGTGATTCCTAGTCGCTGCCTATACACGAGCAACGACTCGGTTCACTCATGGCGGTTCCTAGTCGTTGCCGGTACACGGGCAATGACTCGGTTCACTCTTGGTGGTTCAGAGTCATTGCCTAAACATCGGCAATGACTCGGTTCACTCGTGGCGGTTCCAAGCCGTTGCTTGTACTACAGCAGCGACTCAGCTCACTCTTGGATGTTAGAGTCATTGTTTGTACACCGGCAATGACTCGGTTCACTCTTGGCGGTTCCCAGTTGTTGCCTGTACACTAGCGATGACTTGGTTCACTCTTGGTGGTTCCGAGCAGTTGCCTGTAAATTGACAGCGACTCGGTTCACTCTTGGCTGTTCCTAACGGTTGCCTGTACAGTGGCAACAACTCGATTCACTCATGGTTGTTTCGAGCCATTGTCTATACACCAGCAGTGACTCGATTCACTCTTGGCTGTTCTTAGCCACTGCCCGTTCGCTGACAATGACTCGGTTTATTCATGGCGATTCCGAGCCGCTACCTATACAGCGGCAATGACTAGGTTCACTCTTGGTAGTTTGGAGCCACTGCCTTCGCACTGGCAACAACTCTATTCGCTCTTGACGTCTCCCTACCGTTGCTTGTGCTTCGGCAACGACTCGGTTCACTCTTGGAGGTTAAGGCCGTCGCCTGTACACCAGCAATGATTCGGTTCACTCCTGTCGGTTCCTAGACATTGCCTGCAAATCAGCAATGACTCGATTCACTCCCAGCGTTTTCGAGCTGCTGCCTACACACCGGCAACAACTCAGTTCACTCTTAGCAGTTCCAAGCCGCTACATGTACATCGACAACATCTCATATCACTCGTGGTAGTTTCGAGCCATTGACAATACACCGACAATGACTCGGTTCGCTCTTGGTGGTTCCCAGTTGCTGCCTGTACACTGGCAAAAACTCGGTTCAATCTTGGCGATTTTGAGTCGTTGCCTATACACATGCAATGACTTGGTTCACTCTTGGTTGTTCGGAGCCACTGCCTACGCACCAGTAATGACTCGGTTCACTCTTGGCAGTTCCCAGCCATTGCATGTACACCTACAATGACTTGGTTCACTCATGCCGGTTAAAGCCATTGCCTGTACATAGACAACGACACGGTTCACTCTTGGCTGTTCCAGTGGTTGCCTACACACCGACAAAGACTCAATTCACTCTTGCAAGTTCCAAGCCGCTGCATGTACGTCGACAACATCTCGGATCACTCATGGTGGTTCCGAGCCATTGGCCGTACATCGGCAACGACTTGGTTCACTCTTGGCGATTCCCAGCCACTGCCTGTACACCAACAACTACTCGGTTCATACTTGGCGGTTCCGAGCCACTGCCAATACACCAGCAATGACTCGGTTCACTCTTGGTGGTTCGGAGTTGCAGCCTACACATCGGCAATGACTCGGTTCACTCTTAGCGGTTGCAAGCCATTGCATGTACACCAACAATGACTCGGTTCACTAATGGTGGTTAGAGCCATTGCCTGTACACCAGCAATGACTTGGTTCACTCTTAACTGTTCCCAGTCGTTGTCTATACACCGACAACCACTCAACTCACTCATGGTGGTTCCTAGCCGTTGCCTGCTCAACGGCGACAACTCAGTTCACTCTTGGCAGTTTTGACTCGTTGCATGTACACTGACAATGACTCAGTTCACTCTTGGTGGTTCCCTGTTGTTGACCATACACCGGCAACGACTCAGTTCACTCGTGGCAGTTCCCAATCATTGCCAGTACACCAGCAATGACTCGGTTCACTCTTGGCAGTTCCAAGCCATTGCTGTACATCGGTAGTGACTCGGTTCACTCGTGGCAGTTCCTAGCCGTTGCATGTATACCGTGAATGACTCAGTTCAGTCTTGGTGGTTCCCAGCCCTTGCCTGTACACTGGCAGCATCACCGTTCAGTCCTAGTGGTTCTGAGCCGTTGACCATACACCAGCAAGGACATGGTTCACTCTTGGCGATACCGAGCCACTACCATCACACCGGCAACATCTCTGTTCACTCTTGGTGGTTCCGATCCGTTGCACGTACACCGACAATGACTTGGTTCACTCATGGCGATTCTAAGCTATTGGCCGTACACCGGCAACGACTTGGTTCACTCTTGGCGGTTCTGAGCCGCTACCTGTACAACGACAACGACTCGGTTCACTCTTTGCGGTTATGAGCTGTTGCCTATACACCAACAGTGACTCGGTTCATTCTTGGTGGTTCCCAGCCATTACCTATACACTGGTAGTGTCTTGATTCACTCTTGGCGATTTCGAGCCGTTGCTTGTACACCGACAACGACTCGGTTTACTCATGGAGATTTCGAGCCACCGCCCGTACAACAGCAACGACTCAATTCACTCATGGTGGTTTCGAGCCGCTGCCTATACATCGGCAACGACACGGTTCACTCTTGGCGGTTAGAGTCTTTACTTATGCACTCACAAAGACTCGGTTCACTCTTAGTGGTTCAGAACCATTGCCAGTGCATGGGCAGCGACTCGATTAACTCAAGGCGGTTCCGAGCCATTGACCGTACACTAGCAACGTCTCGATTCACTCATGGCAGATCCAAGTCGCTACCCATACATCGGCAACTACTCGATTCACTTTTGGCGATTCCGAGCCATTGCCTACACACCGGCAATGATTCGGTTCACTCTTGGCGGTTCCCAGTAGTTGCCTGTACACCAGCACCCACTCTATTCACTCATGGCAATATCGAGCCGTTGATCGTACACCAACATCTCGATTCACTCTTGGCAATTCTGAGCCGCTGCCTACACATCGGCAATGACTCGGTACACTCTTGGAGGTTCCCAGCCGTTGTAGTAAAAGGCAACAACTTGGTTCACTCTTGGTGGTTAGAGTCGTTGCCTGTACACCGGCAACGACTTGGTTCACTCTTGGTGGTTCGCAGTCGCTGCCTGTACACCGCAATGACTCGATTCACTCTTGGTGGTTCGAAGCCGCTACTTATGGATCGGCAATGACTCGATTCACTCTTGGCGGTTCCCAGTCGTTGCATGTACACTAGCAATGACTCGATTCACTCATTGCAGTTATAGCCATTACCTGTACATCGACAACGACACAGTTCACTCTTGGCGGTTCCCAGTGGTTGCCTACACACCGGCAAAGACTCGGTTCCCTCATGGCGGTTCCAAGCCGCTGCATGTACATCAACAACGTCTTGGATCACTCATGGTGGTTTCGAGCCATTGACCATACATCGACAATGACATGGTTCTCTCTTGGTGGTTCCTAGCCGCTGCCTTTACAACGACAACAACTCAGTTCATTCATGGCGGTTTCAAGCCGCTGCCAATACAGTGGAAACGACTTGGTTCACTCTTGGTGGTTCGGAGCCACTGCGTACACACCGGCAACGACTTGGTTCACTCTTGGAGGTTCGAAGCTGTTGCATGTACACCGGTAATGACTCAATTCACTCATGGCAGTTAGAGCCATTGCTTGTACACCGACAACGACTCGGTTCACTCTTAACAGTTCCCAGCCGTTGCCTGTACACCAGCAACTATTTGATTCACTTGTGGCGGTTCCTAGCCATTGCCTGCACATTGGCGATGACTTAGTTCACTCCTAGCCATTTTGATCCATTGCATGTACACTAACAATGACTCAGTTCACTCTTGGCAGTTCCCTGCTGTAGACCGTACATCGGCAATGACTCAGTTCAATTGTGGTAGTTCCCAGTCATTGCCAGTACACCAGCAATGACTCGGTTCACTCTTGGCGGTTCCGAGCCATTGCTGTAAACCGATAGTGACTCGGTTCACTCTTGGTAGTTCCCAGCCGTTGCCTGTACACTGGCAATGACTCGGTTCACTCTTGGCGGTTCCCAGCCGTTGTCTACCACTGGCAGCGTCTTGGTTTACTCCTGGCGGTTCCAAGCCGTTGACCGTACACCAGCAACATCATGGTTCACTATTGGCGATACCGAGCCACTGCCTTTACACTAGCAACGTCTCGGTTCACACTTGGTGGTTCCGATCTGTTGCACGTAGACCTGCAATGACTCGGTTCACTCATGGCTGTTCTGAGCCATTGACCGTACATTGGTAATGACTCTGTTCACTCTTGGCGGTTCCAAGCCGCTACTTGTACAACGGCAATGACTCGGTTCACTCTTTGCAGTTATGAGCCGTTGCCTGTACACCAACAGTGACTTAGTTCATTCCTGGTGGTTCCCAGCCATTGCCTGTACACCAACAGTGTCTCGGTTCACTCTTGCCATTTCCAAGCCGTTGCTTGTACACTAGCAACGACTCGGTTCACTCATGGTAGTTTGGAACCGCCACCCGTACAACTGCAATGACTCAGTTCACTCATGGCAGTTTCGAGCCACTACATATACATTAGCAACGACACGGTTCACTCTTGGCGGTTAGAGTTTTTGCCTATACACTGGCAAAGACTCGTTTCACTCTTAGCGGTTCCAAACCATTGCCAGTGCATGGGCAGAAACTGCGTTAACTCATGGCAGTTTCGAGCCATTGACCGTACACTGGCAACGTCTCGATTCACTCATGGCAGTTCCGAGCTGCTGCCCATACACGACAACTACTCGATTCACTCTTGGTGGTTCCAAGTTGTTGCCTGCACACTAGCAATGACTCGGTTCACTCTTGGCGATTCCCAGTGGTTTCCTGTACACCAGCACCCACTTGATTTACTCATGGCTGTTCTGAGCCATTGATCGTACATTGACAACGTCTCGGTTCACTCTTGGCAATTCCTAGACGTTGCCTACACACCAGCAACGACTCAGTACACTCTTGTAGGTTCTCAGTTGTTGCCAGTACACCGGCAACGACTCTGTTCACTCTTGGTGGCTAGAGTCGTTGCTTGTACACTGGCAATGAGTCGGTTCACTCATGGTGGCTCCCAATCATTGCCTGTACACTACAACGACTCGGTTCACTCTTGTTGGTTCCCAACCATTGCCTGTGCACCGACAATGACATAGTTCACTCTTGGCGATTTTGAGCCGTTGCTTGTACACAGGCAACGACTTGGTTTAGTATTGGTGGTTCCCAATCGTTGACCTTACACCAACAATGACTCGGTTCTCTCGTGGCAGTTCTGATCCATTACCGGTACACCAGCAACAACGAGGTTCACTCTTGGCGGTTCCTAGCCGCTACCTAAACACAGGCAATGACTCGGTTCACACTTGGTGGTTTCGAGCCAATACCTATACACTGGCAACAACTCGAATCACTCTTGGTTGTTCAGAGCCGTTGCCTATACAACGGCAACGACTTGGTTCACACTGAGCAATTCTGAGCTGCTACCTATACACCGACAACGACTCGGATAAGTCTTAGGGGTTCCGAGCCATTGCCTGTACATCGGGAATGACTCAGTTCACTATTGGTGTTTCCGAGCCGCTGCCTATACACTGGCAACAACTCGGTTCACACTTTGTGGTTTCCATCTGATGACCGTACACTGGCAACAACTCGGTTAACACTTGGCAATTCCAAGCTGTTGCCTGTACACCGGCAACGACTCAATTCACTCTTGACGGTTCCCAGCTATTGCCTGTACATCAGCAATGTCTCAGTTCACTCTTGGCGATTCCGACCCGTTGCATGTACCCAGCAACGACTCGGTTGACTCATGGTGGTTCTGAGCTGTTGCCTATACACCGACAATGACTCGATTCACTCTTGCCAATTTTGAGCCGTTGACCATACACTGATAACGACTCGGTTCACTCTTGGCGGTTCCGAGACGTTGCCTATACACAGGCAATGACTCGGTTCACTCTTGGCGGTTCTGAGATGTTGTTGTACACCGGCAGTGACTCGATTCACTCCTGGCTATTCCCAGCCATTTCCTGTACACCAACAGCATCTCGGTTCACTATTGGCGGTTCCAACCCGTTGATCTTACACTAGCAACGTCTCGGTTCACCCTTGGCAATTCCGAGCCGCTGCCTACACGTCGACAGTCTCGGTTCACTCATGGTGGTTCTGAGCCGTTGCATATACACCGGTTGTGACCGTGGCCGACCCGAAGGAGGCGGGAAGGGGACCACAACCATGCCATGATGGCGAAGGTGCAAGGATAGGATAAAAAAAGAAAGAAAAAAGGAGTCGCCACCTAGTCTTTTAAGGGAAAGACGAGGAAAAAAACAAAAAGATGAATGCCTAAGGTGCTGATGTGAAGGCTTGATATCTGCTAACCAGAGGATGGGTAAGGATTCCTATTACGCACGAGGAAGGTGTTAGGCACCCTCGTACACCCAAGAAACTTGGTCTTTCTAGTCCTATTGCTTGCTGAGGGTTAGATGAATGTTTGCTAAACCTGGATCATGCTCCAATCATGCTAATGTGTATGGATGTG
>JAMKQA010002218.1:0-27892 GCA_024699735.1 Posidonia australis | reverse complement strand
CACCGAAATATGTTTTAGTGACACTGAGATTGTATAAACATGAAATTGAAATTGTATGGACATGAAACTGAATTATGTTTTTTTGAAACTGAAAATTTATAATCATAAAGAGTTCATTGTTTAGTTATTTTTTTCAGTGTTGAAGGCGTTGAGTGAGTACTGAATTATGTTTTTTTGAAACTGAAAATTTCTAATCATAAAGAGTTCAGTGTTTAGTTATTTTTTTCAGCGTTGAAGGCGTAGAGTGAGTTTGGGAGAGGACAAGAGGAAGAGAGGCGGTTGTGTATTTGGGAGAAATGTGTTGATGTAGAGATATGAAGGGAAAGCTGACACGATTTTATTTGGCTGTTTGTAAAATGTTATTGTTCCTAAGGAAACGCATGGGACCCACTTGAACTTGGTCAAAGGTGCACATGAACCCCCTTCACGTGGCCTCTTTCTTTTTCATTCCATCTTTCTTTCCTCTTTCCTCCCCCCTCCCCCCACTTTTGGCGGGCTGGTTATGGTTACCACCTATTGATTAGTTATTTCCATTACTGTATTGATAGATTAAAGGATCCTGTGGTTGAGATTAGTGGCTCTTTTAGAGTTTTTAAGGACATGTTTGCAACAGAACTGTTCCCTATATGTATATATATATATATATGTAGTTGTGACCGTGCCCCCGGCTTGGGGGTCCAGCGAGGAGTGGCGCCAGAAGGGAGGAGGCCACAACCATGCCAAGATGGCAAAGGCGCTAGATGGGATGAATAGGAAATGAAATGGAGTCGCCACCTAGTCTTTTAAGGGAAAGACGAGGAAAACCACAAATAATTCACAAAAAGTGAATGAATGAGATTTAAACATGAAGGCCAGATGTCTACTAACCAGAGAACGGGTAAGGATTCCTATTCGCATGGGGAAGGTGTTAGACACCCCTGGACGCCCGAGAAACTCGATCTTTCTAGCCTGATTCGCTTGTTAGAGGTTGAATGAATGTTTGCTATGCCTAGATTGTGTTCTAATCATGCTGAAATGAATGCCAAATCAAGACTAGATGGATGTGTAAGAGGGTACGCGAAACTACGAAGAAATCCCCATAAAATGATGAAATCACAAAGTATGACACAACAAAGAAAATCACATGAAATGACAAAGTTTCTGGCGAGAAAGGCTTGAAAAATCATACAAGTCTCAAGAATGTCAAAAATGCAACTGACTCAAGTCGTTAGAATCAAAGAAAGCATCGCAGAAATTAAGATGGGAAAACTGCAAAGAAGTCCCCGTAAAAAAGGAAAACTGTGACATGTAAAGAAATTCACATAAAATGACGATGTTTTTGTAAAGAAAGGTTTTGAAAACTATACTGAGGTCAAGGGGATCAAAAATACAACAGACTCAAATCATTAGGAGTGCAGCAAACACCAAAAAAAATCCAAACAGAAAAATTGCAAAAGAACCCACATAAAATAGGCAAATGGTGAGATGAGAAGAAAATCACATAAAATGACGATGTTTGTGTAAAGAATAGTCCAGAAGACTATACTACGGTCAAAAAGATGGAAGGTAGGGTCAACCCGAGTAATCAGAATCATGGAAAAGGTTGTGAAAATCAAAAAGGGAAAATAATCCGTGGTGGGGCCAATGTCGACCTTCAGGTCTATTAATATACACCCTCAGGCAATAGAATCCAAATCAAATCGAAAAAATCCAAAACATGGAATAAAGATAGTAAAATTGAATATTCAATGAAGGAATCTGAAAACTAGTAGTAGAAAAATCTACGGAAGAATGCATGAAATGCAGATTTATTCAAAAGGATGGACTAATGTGCAAATACAGCAAAAATTGTGTAAAATGCATGGAAATGTACCTAAATAGGTAAAAGATGCTAAGAAATGCTTTGGACAGTGATTATGCATGACTTGGCAATAACTAACACACATGTGCATGAATTGATGACATAAGGGCAATTTAGTCATTTCAGTGGTCAAATGCGATGAATGCATGTATGGGGATAATGCATGGTCTAAGGTATGCCAAAATGTATGACAAATGTCAGGAAAGAAGAAAACATGCAAAAGACAAGGTTTTGAAACAATAAAGCAATGTAAAAACAATAAAGGACAAGTATAGAAACCAAAACGCAAAATTCACAAAAAAAAGATGAAAACTTAGATTAAAATTCATTTAGAAACTTCTATCCTAGTGTACAGATGATGGATCAATGGAAAATATGATATTGGTTCACTTGATTAATTAGGATTTTAAGTGGATTTTATTTGATTTTGGTTTTAATTAGGGTTTTAAGTGTTTTAAATGAATTTTATTTGGTTTTGATTCTTAATTATTAGTTTTTGCTTTGATTAGGTTAGAGTGGGCTTGTGTAGGCTTAAGTGGGCTTGAGGATTTAGGATTTTGGTGAAGTTAGGGTTTAGGAGTGGTGGTTACAACTAGAACATCTTCTAGAGGAGTCTATTGTCAAGTGACTACAAAATCAAAGTGTTTACAAGAAGAACAATACATATTGAAATCCATCATCACTTCTTTGGTGATGTTATTGCTAAAGATGTGATCATGACGAAGTATTGCTTAACAAATGATCTAGTGGCGAATGGCTTCACCAAAGCCTTGGGATATTCAAAGTTCATCGAGTTCAGAGGATTACTAAGTGTCGGCGGCTTTGCATCAAGGCGGAGTGTTGTGAGTTGATGTGGTGTGCAAGTTTGTTTTCAGTAATTTGAGTTAGTGGTTAACATATCTTGCATGCAATAATCACATCCAAGTCTTGTGGGTAGATTTGCCTACGTTGCAATGAAGTGGAATGTCCACTTCCTTTGTTTTCTTATTTAAACATCTGCATGGTTCCTGTGTTGTTGTAGACCTTTTTCTTTTCAACACGTCTGTAATCTTTCTTGGCTAGTATAATACAAAAGTCCTCTCTCTTCTTGTGATTTTGTCTAAATTTGTTCTTGTTGGAGTGTACAGTGCCGGTCCTCGTCTCTCCTGTACCCTCACCTTCTCTGCTTCCACTCCTCAGCCTGGCCATTGCCTTTGCCACCACCTCTACGCCAATCGCCACTTCATCATCGGATACCATATTGAACACGTCCCATGGCACGACGGCATTCTCTAAGGAGTATTTCGATTAAAAAAAATTGAAGTAAAAGAGGTATTGGCATAAACATAAGAACAACAAAAGTATTTTTAGAATAACCAAATGTAACGTGTCATTGACACAAAAAAACCAACGTATTTTTTTTTCATAAAAAAGTTCTTAGTCAACTGTGGTCAACATGGGGGACCTCTATATTCCTGAATGAAGGGGCTATTCCCACGACGTGCTAATGACTAGCGGGGAAGGGCAGAGACGACCTCACTCTTAGAGAGGAAGAAGAAGAAAAAGAAGGGGAAGAAAAGAGAAAGGGAGAGGAAAACGGAGGAGAAGAAGAAGCTATTCTCTCTTCTCTGGTCGTTGGTCGTTTCCAGTTTTCCACTCCCTTCTCTTGGTAAGAATCGTCACAAAAGCTGTGTTCTTTTCTTTGTTTTTTATTTGCCGACTCATGCTTTTCTTTTTTATTTGCGAACTCATGCTCTAAGAAGAAGAAGAAGAAGAAGAAGAAGAAGAAGAGAGAAAGGGAGAGGAAAACGGAGGAGAAGAATAAGCTATTCTCTCTTCTCTGGTCGTTGGTCGTTTCCAGTTTTCCACCCCTTCTCTTGGTAAGAATCGTCATAAAGGCTGTTCTTTTTTATTTGCGGACTCATGCTTTTGTTCATCTTTGTAGCTTGATTTTGTTGCTCCGCTGACCTTTTGCTCTTGTGGGTTTTCTTCACCGAAGCTAACCGTGGGCTCTGCCGCGGTACGTTATCTGCCCATTTTGTTGTTATTTTGTGTGTTTTTTTGATAATGTCTACTTGTCAATGGTCCTTCTTTATTTACTGCAAGCATGTTGCATTTGCGTATGTCGTTTTTGGGATTTTATTCTCTGTTATATGTAGGATGTTGATTTTTCTGTGATTGCGGACGTGGGACGGTGGGAGTAGTGAATGGTGATTACGAGGGCATGGCACCATGAATATATCCGGGAATGTGGGTTATGAGACAGATCAGGGAATTGACATCGGCTGATTGATGCCCATACTGGCCAGCCAATGGTTAGGGATCCCTCAAGCCTTTATTTTTTACAAATTTGTGTTTGAGATAATGACGCAAACCAGGGGACCACCACTAGGTCCTTTTTAACAAGTCAGTTAACTTTAGATCTACTTGCTTCTTCTTCTTCATAGCTAAATCTCTTTGGTGCTCTCTCATTTTGCACAATATGGTGCTGTCCATTGTGGTTGTGCTCTGTTTGGTGTTAGATAGAGGATAGAGTTTGTGCTAATCCACCATTCCACCGGTCTGGGAATCAACTAGATCCACCAAGAGACAAAAAATTCTGGCATGAAAAATTGGAATTGGCGAGTTGACCATCTTTTCACTTATGTTGCGTTTGGTACATTGGAATGGGAACCGGAATGAAAAAGTAGATCGTAATGGAATTCCAATGTTTGATGAAAAAATAACTTTGAAATAACCATTGGATTGAAATTCCTTTGGGAATTAAATTTCTATTCAATATCGGAATTTCATTCTTTTTTAAGAGGCAAGGAATTTGATTTTTATTCCATTGGGAATCAAGATAAAAAAAACTGGACAGCTCATACTTGTTGATGTGGTTGAAGAGATTGATGTTAAGCAAGGATATGGTGATATAGTTGAAGACGTGGAATGTTCCTTGGTGAAAGAAACGCCTCTATAAACTTAAAATGAAACTCGTACTACGAATGAAGAGTGTTCTTGTATTAAGAAAAATTCAAATAAGAGAAGAAAGATCCTTGAGTCAACTATTCATAGCATTACAGATACAGTAGTAGTGATTGTAAATCAAATAAAAGCATCAACAGAAATATTCAATAAACTCAATAATGTGGACTACGATGAGTTTGTAGCAAGGAAGAAAATAAATGAAGAGTTAAAAAAACTTCTTAGTATTACTATAAGCAAGCATTTCAAAGCAACAATAAATAATATTCAAGATGATGATAAAACCGTTCTTTCTTTACTATCGCTAATGATAAAAAAGAAGAATGGGTAAAAGTAGTGTTTAATGGTGACATCTAATGTCGTTTATATTTATTATGAAACTATTACATTTGTTATTTTTTTTGTGTACTATGAAACTACGATATTTTGTTGACATTTGTTGATGTTTTTTGGGTATACTGTGAAATTACTATATTTTGATGACATTTGTTGATTTGTTTTGGTATATTGTGAAAATAATATTTTTTTAGTAGTCTAATGTCATGAGCAAACAGGAATTTGTCATTTTTATTCTACTTGTATGAAAAAAAATATTTTATTTTTTTTTCAGATTGATAGCTTATGTTTGTTAACATGTAGTTGTTAATCTTTTAAATTTTGTTTTTCCATTCTTATATAATTCTTATTGTATCAAATAATAGAAAGAAATTGTCTATCAATTCCACTGTACAATTTGATTGTATACCAAATACAGGAATAGAATAAAACTATTTCATTCTATTCCAAATTCTATTCCCAAGTTTATTCCATTCCTGTTTATTTTCATTCCAATGTACCTAATGCTACATTGGTTTCTTACAATAAAAGATATGTAATAGAGAGGGGATGAGAGATTACGGGTGATTATTCATTTTTCTTTGTTATGTGTGCAAAATGACGAGGAAATATTTGTACATGTGGACCAAAAGTTTAGGTGTGAAAAGGGATGATTTTGGGTGAAATTAACCTTGTATATCCTCATCTTGTGTACATTTAAGTACAAGAATGACGGAAGAATGTCATATCTGATCCCTACAATCAAGGGATAGTCACAAGATTTGTATTTGAACATGGAAAGATAATAATAAGAAAGAATTCTTAAAAAATAGAAAGGTTTGAAATCCAAACTTCAATTATTTTTGGATTGAGAATAGGAAAAATGTAATCCTCTCCCTTTTCTGGATTTCACCGATTTTGTCCATCTAATATGCCCCCACAAGCCAGTCTATGACCATAAGCATGGATCTGAGGTTAGTGAACCACACCCTACAAAAGACTTTTGGTTGAGACATTGACAACTTGATTAATGATAGAGGTGAATCAAACTAGAAGTTCCTTTGAACAACTTGTGTTTTGTGCCAACATGAAAAATCGGATTTGTGGTGAGATCAATTAAGGTGGCCATACCACATTGTCAGGGATTAAGTGCTAGTTAATATTACATATTCTAAATCCAAATGAGTTTGCAAGTAGTATAGTACAGCCTTTGCATAGTACAGCTTTATGAAATGATGTTGGTCATAAGAAAATGCTGAAACCACTCAGTTCAACGATCACCAGCCCAATCTGCATCTAACAAAGTATGTGGAGAAAAATTTGAAGGTTTGAGAGAACAACAAAGCATGGTCACTTGATTGACGGCATATGCCATGTATGATTGTGTAAGGGTGAAATACTGGAAAGCACCAACAATACTTCCAATAGTGAAGCATCAACAATACTTCCAAAGTATGCGGAGAAAAATTTGAAGGTTTGAGAGAACAACAAAGCATGGTCACTTGATTGATGGCATATGTCATGTATGATCATGTAAGGGTGAAATACTGGAAAGCACCAACAATACTTCCAATAGTGAAGCATCCAGTAATTGATCATCACCATGCTTTGAGGCTTTGAGGTTGGAAGAAGCAAGATTCGTTCATAGTTTGGCACCCTCCAAGGACAAGACTATGAGAGTGTGGAACTCAACATTTTCCAGACTAAGGCAAAGGAGAAGACGGGTTATGATTTCCTCATTAAAATTGGTGATTCTATTGCAACAAAACTATCGACAAACATCTTCACATGATTCAAGTATTTCACCTTTGAAAGTGAGTTTATTTCAATTGATGAAGTTGATTATGATATTGCATGTCGTAAGCCAAATCATGTTGTGAAGAAGTCTTGTAAGTTGCATGTGCAGTGTCAATCTCAATGATGTTAAGGCATGATTTAATCTTCAATGACACCAAGGATCCAACGTAAAGTAAGTTGATCATAAAGCAGCCAACCATCATAGAATTGAGTTGGAGTTAAATCTGTATCTTTGTTGCTGGATGAAGCCAAGGTCGAAGGAAAGCACTCAACTTTGCTTCAAATTAGATCGAGCAAATGATAAGCTCAAAGAAAATGCTTGAAGTGACTCTTCGAAAGTAAGTGATTTATGTCATCCAATTGAACCTTGGTGATAAGCAGAAAGGGATCAAATCATAGCTATTATGACGGGCACCTAGGTGGTGCCTTGGCGTTCCTCCCTGGCTTGGTGTGTAGATGCCTTGGTCGATAATCCATTCAGGCATGTAAGTGGGCGCCTGGACGATTAAGCAACAAATTGGATCTAGAATTGGATCCAAATTCATATTTCAAAACCCATATATAAGGAAATAAACCCTACAATACGTGTCTCACCCTTCTTCCTCTTTACTCATACTGAATGGCTAACAGACGACTCCTTCCTCTTACTCTTCCTTTGTCGGTGATTCCGACGGTGGTTTCTGATAATGACGATGGTGGCGACTCTGGTGGTAGCTTCTGGTGGCGATTCCAATGGTGGTTTCAAGCATAGATGGCAGCGATGACTCTAGTAGTAGCTTTCGACGGCAATTCCAGTGGCTTCCGGTGATTTCGGTAACGTTCGACCATTTGAACGTTGATTCCGGTTTTTTCTTCACTTTTTCTTTCTTCTATCTTCACTCTCCAAGGTATTTATTGAAATTTCTCATGTTTTTATCATTTATCTTGATGTTTTTATGATTTTTGTTCATATTTTTGACATATGTGTTGATTTTATTATCTTATGCACATGGACGTGAAATAAGTCTGTAAACATATTCAAGAAAAGACAAAGAACCATGAAAGTTGATGATAAATAGGAGTTTCAAGAGGAAGAGGTGGATAAAAAGGATGAATCTTATGATGAAGAAGATGATGATGAAAATCTTGAGTTTGGAGGACAATTTGAAGACTTTGATGATGATGAAGAATAATGCTGATTCTTTTGTATTTATGTTTCTTTTGTTATCAAGCATTGACTTATTGTTATTGTTAAAATTTTATTTATACTAAGATTCTTATTGTTCTTTGTTAATTTTAGAAAATAGCATGTCAATTTATTAATGCATTATTGAATTGTTAATTTATATCAAACATTTATTTATGCCTGATATGTGCCATTATATCATATAAACAAGCATTTATTTATTTCTGATATGTGTCATTATACATATATGTATATCTGATACTCAACGTTAAGGCGCCATGACACTGTGATAACTTTGGATGGTGTCATTATGACTGAAAAGGAAGAAGCAAGCATGTAACAAAGTGTCTCAAAATGATACCATGTAGAAAAGGACGGGTTGGGCAATATCAAACTTGTGTATTATACTTTTCTTGTATATAATTTAATATAGTAATTACAATAGAATGACGTATCCAAATCCCACAAGCAAGGGATACATGATATTGTGTTTGAACATGTAAGGTGAACAATAAGAAAGAAGTTAAAATTCGAACAGGAAATATTTGAAAACTAAATTCAATTCTTTTCAGATAGAGAATAGGGGAAAAAATTGATTCTCTCTCCCCTCCCCCCTGATTCTGTTATATGAGATTAAAGAAAAAGAAGAGGTAAAACTATTGATTAAGGTATGAGGTTACATATATAGGACTTTTCAGATAAACGGATATCCAATAATCCAAATAGCATAAATCACTAAATCACGTAACATAATAACTCTAATACTCCCTTCGAACTGGAACATATATATCTATTATGACCAGCTTGGTACATAATGAGTTAAAAACCCTTACACCTAACCCTTTAGTGAAGATATCTGCCAACTATTCTGATGACTGAGTATAAAGTGTTGAAATATTTTCTTACATCACCATATCTTTAATATAATGACAATCAACTTCTATATGCTTAGTCTGCTCATGAAAGGTGGGATTATTTGCAATGAACACAGTTATTTGGTTATCACAATGCATAGGAATAGGTGTCTCAATCGTGAAATCAAGCTTTGACAGGAGTGATCTGATCCACATTAGTTCGTAGGCTGTTTGTGTCCTAGATCTGTATTCTGCCTCTGCGTTGGATCAAGATACTAACATTCTGTTTCTTGTTACGCTAAGTGACAAGATTTTCTTCCACATATGTGCAGAATCTTGATGTAGACTTCGTGTCTCTTCTGCCTTCAACATATCTTAAATTTGAATACGTCTCTATTTTCAAGTGATTACTTTTTCTATATATTAACCCCTTTCCAGGTGCACCTTTGACATAAGCAAGAACTTGTAAGGCTCCATCCTAGTGTATCTTTTTGGGTTTATGCATGAATTGACTCAGTAGGACGATAACATATGAAATGTCTTGTAGTGTCATTGTCACATATGTAAGTTTACTAATCAACTATATGTACTGGTTAGGATCCTTCAACAATTCTGAAGCAGTGTCCCAGAAGGATGGTGTCTAATCAATTAGAGTACTTTTTGACTTGTACCTCAACAATCTTATCTCCTAGAGAAGGTTTAGAACATACTTTTTCTTTGATAGTGTCATCCTTTGTTTTCCATAAGTAAACTCAATCTTAAGGAAATATCGTGGTTTACCCATATCCTTAGTGACAAAGTGTGTCCTAAGGTGCTCCTCTATCTACTTGACACTCATTGTGTCACTACCTATCACCAATATATCATCGACATAGATTGTCAGCAAGACACATTCATTTTGTGTCATCCTATAAAACACAAAGTGATCAACTATACATCTTTGAAATCCACTTGTTATAATCACTTGACTAAAATTTCCAAACCAGGTTCTGGAACTTTGTTTCAATTTATAAATAACTTTCTTCAACCTGCATATTTTATCATCTTCCTGAGCAACATACTTTAGAGGTTGCTCTATAACTACAAGCTCCATTAGATCGTCGTATAGGAAGATATTCTTGACATCGAACTAGCACAACTTCCATGAGTTATTAATAGCAACTAATAACAGTACTTTGATGGAATTGAGGCATGCAACAAGCGAGAAGTTTTGTTCATGGTTACCCCCATATGTTTGAATGAGGCCACAAGCCACTAATCGTGCTTTATACCTGTCAACGAAGCCATTAGTGTTGTACTTAACAGTGTATACCCATTTGCAGGTAAATATGGTAGCTCTAGCAGTGCGAGTCACCAACTCTCAAGTGCCACGATCTGATAATGTTCTTATTTTCTCATCAATGGTTGTCTTCCATTTGGGATGTAATAGGTCTCCTGGTAGTTCTTAGGAAGTGACTCAGAGAAAATAGACAAGGCAAAAGTACAAAAAGTAAGGTAAAGAAAATTGTAAGAAACAAAATGTGAAATGGGATCAACTGTATGGGAACGAATACCCTTACGAAGTGTAATCGAGAGGTTAGAAGCAACTAGAAGTGGATTTGCAGTTGCAGAGGAGGATAGGTCTGGCGTAGGAGGTAGTTGTGTCTTTTGATGGCGACAATATACTAGTCTAGGTGGTGGCTCCACCATATTTGTAGGAACATCTTAAGTAGTACCTGCAGATGGAAGGTCAACAATAGAAGGAATAGGAGGATACTCGACATTGACCTAAGCACCGTCAAATTGTGGTGTCAAAAAAAGCCACATCAGCAGACATCATATACCGTTTAGTGGGAGGATAAAAACATCGGTATCTTCTTTGTGTGCGAGAGTAACTAAGAAACATGCACTTGACGGATCTGAAAGACAACTTATCAATATCAGGAGGAGAAAGACCTTGAACAAAGGTAAGACATTCAAAAACTTTTGGTGGTAAAGAAAACAACTTTTTGGCTGATTAAAGCTGTTTAATGGGAACTTTTCCTCCTAAGGGTGTAGAAGACATCTTGTTAATGAGATATGTGGCAGTGAGAATTGCATCAGATCATAGAAATTTTGGGACATTCATGTGTAACATAAGAGTGCAAGTGACATCCAGAATGTGTCTGTACTTGTGCTCAACAATGTCATTCTGTCATAAGGTGTGAGGGGAAGTGGTCTGATGTATAATGTCCAGAGAAGTACAAAAAGATTGAATACTAGATTAGACAAATTCAAGCGCATTATCGGTAAACAAACGCTTTGAGGTAATATCAAACTGGTTTTTTTATTTCAGCAATAAAGTTTTAAGAACATCAAACATATGATAATGACCCTTAAGCAAATAAATCCATGATATTCTTGAAAAATCATCAATAAAAATAATATAATAACAATGATCCGATACAAATGGAACTTTAACAGGACCTTAGATGTCACAATAGACTAATTTAAACAGACTTTTACCATATACAAGACGTAAATGCTTAAAGGAAGCACGATGGTGCTTTCTTAACTCACATGACTCACATTGAAAAGGAAAAACAGAGACCCATGGTAATGTTTGCTGTAACTTCTGATGTGATAGATGTCCTAATCAGTGATGCCATAAGACTGAAGACTCAGACGGAGATACCACAGATGCAAGGCCTCAAGGTATATCATCATGGACCAGAACGTACGCACTATTATCTCGATCATGGCTCAAATCAACCTTCCTCTTTGTCTGTAAATCCTAAAAAGTACAGTGAAAAGGGAAAAAATTCACGTAACAGAATAATTTTTTTGTAATGGCACTAATGAAAAGAAGATTTACAAAAAATTCAGGTACATAAAGGATTTTGTC
This sequence comes from Posidonia australis, assembly GCA_024699735.1. Lineage (NCBI taxonomy): Eukaryota > Viridiplantae > Streptophyta > Magnoliopsida > Alismatales > Posidoniaceae > Posidonia > Posidonia australis. The sequence continues at coordinate 16,112 of JAMKQA010002218.1, read as the reverse complement.
AAAGGATAGTTGAGAAGAGACTTACACAATCCTTTCCCTATTGACGGAATAGGAATGACCATCTGCAATGGTCACTGAACGGACATCAGAGAGCTGAGACAAACAGGTAAAAAGGATTTTTGTACCTGTCATATGGAATGAGGCACTTGAGTCAATGATCTAGGAGAGTACTAGTATATGAGGAAATAGCATGAGAGGTTGTAGTAGTGGAGTCAGTGATTTTTAACTACAGGAATCGTTCATAATCAGCCTGAGAAATAGATATCATCTACTCCTCATTGGTAGAAGTGGAGTAGATGGCTCTGTAGTAACATGCATGGTCTGAGAACGGCCAATGATGTCTCAACATTTGTCTACGAAGGGTAGAGTAGATCGAGCTCATCAAGGAGTACATGAAGGATGGTGAAATGCTCCTGAACTGACTGATCTCCTTGATGCAAAGTAAACAACTGTTCGTATATCTCAAATACTCGAGAAATATTCTTCTCGTTGCCATATGTGAGACGTATGGTGTCCTAAATCTTCTTTACAAAACGTAACATTGTAACGCCTTGTGCCACAAAAGGCTCCATATTATTAACTAGTCAAGAAATAATAACTGCATCATCAGCAAGTCAATCCTCATACGTGTCAGTTTTAGAAGTGGATGTATGAGATATTTTAACTTTCGATGTGCAACTACAAATGTCTCGAAGCTTTGTGATCAGAGGAGGTAGTTTTGTCTATTTAATTTCTCAAAAGTTTCACTAAGGTTCTTAACCTAGGAGTTTTGAGAACCATATTCTGAATATAAATGAAGAAAAAAACACAGAAGATGAATGAGTCTGTTCACCACGTATTGATGTGACGTATCTACACACAACAGAGACTGGAGATGTGAGGAAGGCTTAAAACATGGTCTGATACATTGGATCGCAACACGGGAGAGGCTAGACTACCCCTACCAGTGGATTGGAGGAAACAGTAGGCGTCACTAGTGGCCTGACATGTGTCAGTGGGCCTTGGACTAGTCGTCGGTTGGCCTGGAGGGCCTGGAAACCTTCAATGGGTGGCCTGGAAGGTCTGGATGGATCCGGCGACGAGCCTGGAAGGGCTGGACGGCGCTAGCAGATGGCCCAAAGGGGCTGGACGGAGCCAACGGTGGGCCTGAAAGGGCTGGACGACACCGACGGATGGCCTGGACTGGCTACGAAGACTCGATGATGGTGGAGTGGCGGAAGGAGAAGGGCAGGGACAAGGTTGTGTTGGGTATGTTGAAAAAAACCTTAGGTTTTCTAACCTTGCTCTGGTACCATGTGAGATTAGAGAAAAAGAAGTAAAACTATTGATTAGGGTATGAAGTTACATGTATAGGGTTTATCAGATAAACAGATATCTAATAATCCAAATAACATAAACCACTAAACCACATAACATAATAACTCTAACATGTTCAATATGTGGTATCAGATCTAGATCTAGTTCTAGCATTGGCTTTAAAAAAGAGTTGTATTTATATGTGCTTCATGAGTTTAATAGTTGTTCATTTATAAAAAGTTTGCTCTGTTGATTATTATTACTCCAAAATCAGTATGTTCACTGTTTAATAAAATGTACAATATTGCTTGGCCTAATGTGCAGCATTATCCTCCCATCTTCCTGCATGTCTGCTTTAATTAAGTAGGAATGGAATCCATTCCTGGAACTACTTTTCTTAACTTATTTGTTGTACCTTAGAATATAAAGACTAATTCCATTCATAAAACGTGAGTTCACCGTGGTCTTGAAGAATTTAACGTCCTGTTGATCATATTTCTGTTGCCTACTCAAAGACATGAACTACAAACTTCCTTTGGTCTCTTTATGGTCATGTTAGATTTCTGGCTTCAATTTCACACATGAGGAACAGGATTGTTGGCTAGCTTCTGAGTTAATCATAGTGAGTTATCATGGTCTTATAAAGTATTGTTCCGGCACATTGTCATCATTTGCTGGTGTTAATCTTGCTTCTTTGGTAATGCTATCACAGCCTCATAACTCAGTCCTTGCTGATGATTGCATTCACTTGGCTTCTATTCCATTACCATACTCAACGGTCGCAAGGGAACATGTTTAGCACGTCTTACATAACAAACTGTGATACCATTTCATTAGAGTGTGGCAGAAGAAGTAATTCTTGTAATTCTGTAATGGTGGTTACCCTAGAATTTGCTTACATAAGTGTTGGTAATTCAGAAATTAAGTGTATCGTCATTGTCTCATTCAGAAATTAAGTGTTTCGATTATATTCAGAATTCTTTATTGTGGTTGTGGAATAAGTATTTGTACTATCAGCCAGTAAACATAATTTTATATATGCAATTGCAGGTTGGGCTTGAAAATAAATTAAGGGGAGCTGACCATGTTTCATCTGAAGCAAAACACTAATGGTAATGAGGATGAAAATGTTTGCCAAGATCAAAAGGTAATCAAGTCCCTGTACTTCCTAAATGTTTAGGACCTAAATGGTTTCATGAGAAATGTGTTACAGTGTCTTCAAGAGAATGTGTTACATTTTTTCATCTAATTAAGAAAATTTTATTTGCTTTATGTAAGTGACTCAAACATTGACACGGCCATCATGCTAACACAGACCTGTATTCTTTGTAAGCAGAAGCTTTTTAGATGGATTTGATAACAAAGATGTGTTGTGATTCAACCATATGATATAATGCAAATCAAATTATATCATTTAAGAATTTGAGAAAATGATTCCATTGCCTTATACTTCAGTTCACCAAGAACCATTGTATTTAACATCGACATGTGTCGGCGATATCGTCGACACATGTCGAATTCTAAGCTGGCTGACACAATTTACTAGTGTGAATCGAGAAGTAGTTTTTTTCAGACTCAAATGACGACTAGTTTATCCCAAGTCAGAGTGTTGGTTGACGCTCAGTGTTTTCTATATTGAGTTTGTACAGTGTCGTTTGACGTGTCCTTTAAAGGGTCGACACGCACCGGATGTCTTTATTCTTCATTTCTTTCTTTCCCTTCCTGTCACTTGCATGCATCTCCTTTGTTATTATATAGATTTAATCTAATAATTCTATAAAATTAGTAAAATCAGTGTATTCATATAACTATATATCCTTTTGTGACCCCACCACCTTAGGGGGAGGGAGGGAGGGCGCACTTGCTCCCCCTAGACCATCCTTCCCCCTTTTTTAGGCTCACTTATTGGACAGTAAGATCCCTGTAGACTCTACGAAGTGACAACATCTTGGATGATCTTCAATTAGATTTCACATTTCCAACACTTTGGTATTCTCTCATCTGTATATTCTCTCTATATCAAATGTTGTGAGAACTATTTATTTTAAACACATACTAAGTATTTTTAAGTATGATTTATATATTTATTAAGTATTTTTAAGTACTATTTATATTTTAGGATATTTGTATTAAGTTTATGTAGTGTTTTTTAATTTGATATATGTTTATAAAGTGGATCTAAGTAGTCTTAAACATAGATTATTGCTTATTTTAGTTTATCCTAGAGTTTTACATCGAAATTCGAAATTTTTTAAACCATTTTCCTAGACTTCCGTAAATTTACCATGCATTTACTATTTTTTAAACTTGGCCAAGAACACATATAACTGAATTGGAAAGAAGCTGTGAATATGTAATTGATTTTGGGTGGACTTTTTCAGCTTCTATTTTGTTACTTTTACTTTGCCATCATTATGCTTCTTTAGCATGCCTTCACATAGGAGTCAAGATATCAAATTTAGCAGCAGTCTAGCCTCATAACTATACAACAATATCATTACTCTCCTAGCATGGCTAAGGTTTTGAATAACCTAATGTAGCAAATTCCTTCTTTTTCTCTAGTCATTACAGCCTTCGATCGCCTAACTGCTTTTATACCCTTTCTCTTGCTCTAGATTATTGATGATGACCTGATTCTCCTATAGGAGTACTACATGTAAGAAAAAGACCGGTTGTCTCTGTTTGATACCTCTTTTTTAACGAATGTTGTTCATATAGCACGTGGTGGTGATAGAAAGGACAACTGTCCCATCAAGGGCTGACATGGGGACCACACCTTGTGTATAACTAACTACCAATATTGAATAGCATCCTTAATCCTGGTTTACAGCTTCTGATAAATTCATAAAAAATAATTAATTAGTTTGGATGAAAATAAAAAAACCTTTTTTTACGAAAACCTAGAATACCAACATGTAACCAATGTCCACTTTGTTTAATCAGGTTAATGAGTTAAGAGCTGCCATTGGACCGCTATCGGGGCAGAGCTTACTGTACTGCGATAATGCATGTTTGAGGAGATATCTGGAAGCTCGGAACTGGAATGTCGACAAGTCAAAGAAGATGCTGGAAGAGACCTTAAAATGGAGGTCAACCTATAAGCCAGAGGAAATACGCTGGGTGAGCTATACTATCCTCACTTCCATTATCTGGTTACTTATGTAACCGCCCAATCAACACTCATCAATTTCTTTCTCCAGCATGAAGTAGCCACTGAAGGTGAAACTGGAAAAGTCTATCGAGCAAACTTTCAGGACCGAGATGGGAGGAGCGTTATTGTGATGAACCCTAGAAAGGAGGTCTGTGCTATATTTATTTACTTAAGTGCTACTATTACTGTCACTGAAGGAGGAAATCAATTTAATGTTAATCCTTTTTACATTTTCAGAACTCATCATCACATGATAGTCAACTACGCTTTCTAGTATATAATTTGGAGAATGCAATACTGAATTTACCTGAAGATCAAGAACAAATGGTTTGGCTGATGGACCTTACTGGGTGGTCATTGAGCAGAGCAGTACCCATAAAAACTGCCCGGGAGACAGTTCATATTTTGCAATGCCACTATCCTGAGAGGCTGTCTTCTGCATTTATCTATAATCCTCCAAGGATATTTGAAGCCTTCTGGAAGGTCTGAAACTCTACTTCTCTTCTAATGTGTATTTTGATTTGTTCAGTTGGTTAAGGTATTTCAGAGAACAGAGGAAACAACTAGGATCATACAAGGAAACAAGTTCTTTCTTTTCGTATATTTTCTTTTCTTTTTTTAGATAATTCTCCATAAAATGAGGGAGTTAAGTACTTGTTGCTACATGCTAAGCTAATGGTAGATCACATTACTCACACCCAAGATTGTAGAGATACTCTACAACCTTTGGTTGCAAAGTTGTAGACAATTCTGAGTGCAAATAATATTTGTTGAAGAATAGAATACCTGTAAAAGACTGTTCCCTTGAGAAAATAGATAGAATGAGCCCAGAGAAGCTAGTGAGATCTTAGTATTTTTTTCATAACACAGCTTGTAACGACCCGGTCCCACAACTATATTTGGATTCCGGTTCGTTAGCTATTTTATTGTCTAAATCAACATAAACACTTGTTGTGCATTCTGATTCAATCTTATTTATCAAATATATTCATAAAAGAATATATATTACATCAAATACACATAAATATATATAGACTTCTAAATTACAACAGAATAATCTCAATAAATATAATCTTTTAGATCTTCCAAGTTTATTAATCTTTTAATCTGAAAAAAAAAAAACAAAGAGTGAACTCAAAAGTTCAACAAGCATTATCCATTGAACATTTAGATTCATAATCATAAAAAGGATAATTAATGAAGGAATGTGACTTAGATTTAATTAATTTGTATAAATGATGTTCAAATTGAAACTTTGATTAAAATATATCCCTACGTTTCTGTATTCTTAATCTTCGATTATAACAATTTAAGCAGTCTCTACACTAAACGGTTCTATTTTGACATCAAGTAGTCTTTTCTTCTTTGATGGCTTTACCTTGACATCAGGTAGTCCTTTCATAGGTAGTTTTTTCCTAAGAAGTCTTTTCTTAGATTTGAAATTTGACATGGTTAATATTCTAATATTAATTGTTTGATAAGTTAATGATAAAATATAAATATCATTAACAAAAGTATTCGAAAGGAATTTGATAAATTATTTTCAGATCTGAAAGAAAGGAATTGGACATGAAAATAAAAGTCATGAATAATAATTATTTCAATCATTCATAATCTCTTTATAAACTCAATCATGTATATAGTCTATTAAATATCAGTCTAGAAAATCTATATTTTCGACCTTAATAATCTGTTTTCTGGAACGTTTATTAGAGACAAAGTTGTAGAATATCACATTGTCTTTCTATATCATCTAAAATCATAAAATTATGAGTTACATAGAGAAAATTATTATCGAAATAATACCTATGATGCAGATAAGATATAATTTATCTCATGATTAAACTTTCATTATTATCAACATCAATCTTTTTTTTTTTCTTTATCTTTCTTTCTCCTTCTTCAATATCTAAGACTCTACTTGAAAAACTGAAGACTCTTAAGTTACTTATAGAAAGAGGAGAGATATTTTTATCAATAATCTTCTAAATCATAAACATAATTCACTTTTTTATTTTTGATATAATTAAATCTAAATTTTCATAAATAATAAGGTAAGTAATCTAAATCTTAATTTAAATATTCTTGATTCAAATCTAAATCAAATCTTGCTATATCATAAATTTTAAATTCTAAAAAATAAGAAATCTTTCAATTTAAATATTCTTAATTCAAATCTAAATCAAATCTTACTATATCTATAATTTCAAATTCAGGGATCTTACAAATTCTAAATAAAATATTACTATATCTATAATTTCAAATTTAGAAAAATCAAGGATTTTACATAGCTTCTAAGTTCCAAATCTATTATAGTGAAGTTGATATCCTTAATTAAAAGGACCTACAAATTGAAACTACTTCTAGTTCAGGAATTGGACACTCAAATTCACAACTTTAGATCCATTGATATTTGAAACATTCTTGATCAAATCAAACAGTTCGGATTTTTACGCAATAGTTGGATGATGCGAAAAAAGTGACTCAACTTATAACATTTGAGTTTTGAACTAGCATGATCCCTCTGCATCTCCTTAAAATGGAAGATACTAGATTTGAAAGTAAATGTTATTGATTGTATAATGAACATACGTATTGTGAATTTCAGCACTTTGAGCCATCTTTTTAGGTCGCTTTGCTTTTATTGTGAAATATAAAGGGAAAAATAGATGGTGTAATTTTTTGGTTTGTCATTAGTTTCTTTCTAAAATTCATGGTAGGTGTTAGCATGCCAGCACTGTGATGGATGACTGAACTTTTTATATTGTGGTTCTGCTGTTCAACTTACTTAAGTTTTATACAACTATTCATGATACAGAATACATGATAATGCCTATTATTACCCACCTAAGAGGGCTCTTTCCCCACTAAGGTTCCAAAGGCATCTTTACCATCCTGTTTATAGATAAAAATTATTTTAGCCTTTCGAGTAACCATTACGATGCACATTTTCTTTATTGTTTGGCTGCAAATCACTAATTTATCTTTTCACCATGCAGGCTGTCAAGTATTTCCTAGACCCAAAAACATTCCAGAAGGTGAAATTCATATACCCAAAGAATAAAGAAAATAAAGAAGTGATGCAAAAGCACTTTGATCTCAATGCTCTCCCTGTGGAGTTTGGAGGAACCAGCCAGTCTCGCTATGACCATGAGGAGTATTCTCGTTTGATGGCGAAAGACGATATCAAGATGGAAGCATTATGGACGGTAGATGAGAAACATAACCACACAAGTAATGGGCATTTGTCCACGGTTGTTGCCCAAAAATCAGAGGCTAATGGTTTACAAACAGTTTAAGAGGAGAAACAATTAAACATATGTTATTGTAATCGCATCGCAACCAGCAAGGATTAGATCTTTTGCTATGAGATAAACATCTTTGTAACAAGTGCTGGAATCCAGTTCTAGACATGAAAGTTTAAAATTATATAAAATGCCTTAGACCTCTTTATTCTGGATGCTAATCTGGCCAGAAGTGAAAGATTTCGACTCAGCCAGTTTTCCAGTTCACGACTCAAAATGCTTCGTAAACTTTGCTAAACCAAACAGACGATTCTATGTGCATTTGGGAACACAGTAGATTGCTGGCCTACACCGGAGAAGCCCTGGAAACACTACAATTAGAATGGTACCTAGAGAGTAGAGAGACCCTATTTTGTTAGCTGTACTACTCGTGGAAAAATGCAAAATAAAGGGAGACTTGATGATTGCATGGTGATCAGAGAAGCCTCCTCTTGAAGTTCCTGGAGGTTGCTTGGTAGGTACGGACCAGTAATCCAACTCCCAAACCGACACCGACACATATCCCAAGGCCAAGACCTACACCCACTCGAACACCTGCATTGAACCATGACAGTTCCCCATCTTCACCTTCCATATAATCTGCCATTTGGTAGTAACTGTTATTATAGTCACAGTCAAAACTCTCCTGCTGTTTGTAATCTTTGATCGCTGACGTCTGTGAAGCACAGAAAGGAAAGTGATCAAAGAGAGCAATTTCGATTTTCTTGAGGAAAAATCAAGCAGAAAGAGCAACACAGAAACGAAAATAAACTTCTACATAACCATATGTTCTCCTGATTTCAAAACTCAATTCAGGGGATCGAATTAATTTAGTGGTTGCCATTTTGACAAGCAATATTTCCTCAAAAATTAATTTATGCAAACTTCAAATTTGTTTCTAAGAAACCTAATGCAAAATGAAATAAAATTCTAAAATTGATATTGAAGTAGAAAGAAATTAAGGCAAAACACTTTCCGTTTTGATAACAAGGTGGAAAGAAAAGAAAAGGGAAAAAGGAGAAAGAAAGAAGAGTAAATGACGTAATTCTAGAATTAATGTATATATTTGTCAGACTCGAGTTACATATCTCAATTAAACAACAGTACTATTAAAAAAATTAAATACTATAGTAATATATTTTATGACACAAAGTTCCAAGTAGTTGAATTGGCCAGCGGAAGTGATTACTGTAGCTTGGAGATGAAATTCAGGAATTCATAAAGGATGCAGGTATTATATGTTATTGCAGATTTCTTAGGCTCGAGTAACATGTATGGTGCAATGTTCAGCCAATGCCTCCGACAATTTCAAACTTTCAAGGAATTTGTGGCATGCAAAGACACCTAAAAGAAGCCCAGGGTGTGACTACTAGTTCAAGTATATTATCCTCCATCAGCAAAAGATAAATTATATACAAATCTACCAGCAGAATGGAACAGATAAAGTAACTCATGAAAAATAACTGAATTTGATAAACTAACTGAAAACAGAAACTGGGATTTACCTCCAATGCATCTGATGACACATCAGTTTTGTCCAAATCAGAAGACTCACTCTCTGGTATCGAGTCCAAGGCCACTTTTCTAGGGTTCTTCCTTAGGGAACTAAGTTGGAGAGTCTTAGTCAAAATGATCGGGCTACCTGAAAAACAACCGGCAACAAAAACCTCAAGAGTTGGCAACAGCACCTCTGGACCAGTATATTGATTCCCCTTCAAAAAACCTCTAGTAACCGACATGTGTGGTTCGCATTTGATGTTCCACTTCTTGCCATGGTTCTTGGCTTCTCCTATAAAACCATTGCCATCACATAACTCCAAGAATCCTGAAAGCAACAAATCATCTCTATCATGCACCTCGAATCTCACACTTCCTGTCATCTTTATACTATCTGTATTAACAAAAGTAACTTCTTCAGAATTCTTATCAACCCTGTCCCTTCGAAGCTGAGAGACAACGCATTCTAAGTAAGCAGTACTTCTTCCACCATTCACTTCAAGGATGGTATTGGGTCCAAGAGGTATATAATTAAGAGTAAGATGCTCAGGTGTTGAATCTTCAACCTCAAAGTTGCTAACCCTGACGTAGAAGACCCGTAAATCAAACCATGGTGATGACTTAGGTTGGTAAAGAGGATGCCTAATGATCTTCAGGCTGTGCTTTGACCGTTGATCCACACCATCATGACTGTTGCAGCACTCCATAGGGGATCACAAGTAGAAATATCTTATTCTTCCTACTAATAAGGAAGCTGGCAAAGGATCTCCTCCTTTTACCAGAATTCAAAGACGCCAGCAGTTACCCACCTACAAAGAGAAACATACGCATGACAACCAGGTCGCCAGCGACAAAAATAACATGTACAATTAGCTGATGAGAAGGCTCTAAGGAATGTGAATAGAAATCCAAGGATGAGCCAGCAATAACGACACGAAAAACCACAGGATCAACAAACTATAAAACTTACAGGTAAGAAAACCAAGGGAACGCAAAGAAACACCCATCTTCGTAACTAATACGAGTAAACAAATGACTATAGAGTAGGCCAAATTAATTTTCTCCAAATTCACATGTGGAAGAGACGCTAGAGGTGAAGGGCAGGAGGACGGAATCCAAGTATTGATAAAGGTAAAAAAAAAATGGTTTGATTCCTCTACCTTTTCCTCTCTAATCCTAGCAGTATGAAGGGAGAAGGTAAACTGCAAGACTTCCTGTAGAAAGAATGCAACAAGCTATAAGATGGGCAACAAACACAACTTTAAGAACCAAATCCATACACCCCTAATTACTTTCCATAACAAACGGACTAAAAAGAATACATGGGAATTACAGGTTTTGAAAAAGAACACCCAAAACACAAAGAAAAACTACCACTTACAAAAATCCCAAAAGAAGTCCACCCAATGTGGACATCGTCCCCTCCAAACTTCCACCTCCTCCTTACCTCCTAATGATACCCAGCTGCTTCGGAAGGTACAGAAGATGAGGAGGAAATAAAAAAAGGAAGGAAACAACTGACCGCCGTCTCTTTTGTGAAAGATTCCACACGTTCATGGAAAATCTCAGCAAATCTGTTGGAAACCACAATGAAACATCCAAAACAGCGAGCATATTCTGCATATATCCGTACTGTCCATTTTTACACTCTATACTAACAACAAAGCTAATATCCTACCCTTTTTTTTTTTGTGTGACAAGACATAAGCGACCTCAGACAAGCCTTGACGTTTCAAAGAGACAAAAAAGAAAGCGAATGTGATCTAATAGCAATCCAAGTAAATATCTCACAGCAATCACAACCACAAATTTGATGAGATGAAACAACCATGGGTAACCAAACATTTTTACGTGGTTAAGCTAACTTCAGGACCCCACAACGCCATCCAAATCAAGGAGCCGGCGATTTCACCGATCCCTCACCGAAGCACCGCCAAACACGACCCCACAAAACAGGGGCGTGGAAGCAGAGCGTTCCGTTAAAAGCACGGAAGAAGGAAGGAAACAGAGGGATACCCATCAGACTTCTAGCACGACTTGTCCTCTCCATAGGTCTTATCCTCGGATTCGAATCTCGCGAGACATGGGCAGAGAAGTGAGTCCCTTTTTTTTCTGGTTGCTCTGTTTGCTCTGGTTTTTGGGATGGTCGGAGGGTGCGGTGGGAGGAGGCAGCTTTAACGGAGGGTTCCGCATCTTTCGCTTCTTTGTTGGCCGGGGAGACCGTGGAGCTGGTCTTTGGGTGCGCACCAAATTCGTGTCCAGTTAAAGTTCTCGAGAGAGAGAAAAGAGCTGCGCGTTATGGGAGAGCACGATTCTCATGTTTGAATTAAGAAGTTGCAGTTAGGGGGAAGATGAAAATTTATTCCTCAATTGATTTTAAATTAGAATATCAGAATCAAAGTTAACAAACATCTATCTATATTCAAAAAAAAAAAAATACTAAATAAGAAAAATAATATTACTATTCAATTAGGAAGAAATATTCTTTTAAAGGTAAATAAGTGTGTATACGGAGATATTTTCTTATTTGGATGAAAAGTAGAATAAGTATCAAAACAAGTGTTGGAATAAGTAAAAAATATGTAGATTAATAATAATCAACTTAATTATTAAGATATATATCTAATTTAAAAATATGTATACATTATATTATATATGTATTAATTTTTACACAAAAAATAAACACATCGTATGCATACATGTATGAGAATAATTTAGCGGAATAACTTTATTCTACATTTCCCATGGAATAGTTATTCAGAATAAGTAAATCAAAATAGGAATTACTATTTCGCTTTTATTTCACTTTTTGACTTGCCAAACGGAATTACTATTTCAGTTATGTATTTATTCTAGGATCCAAACATGAACCTAAAGAACTTAAAAGAAGGCATAAATGAAGAAACGTGTTGGAATAGTCCCACATGGAAAAAGTAAAGACTGAACTTATAGTTATATATAGATGAACTCCTCTACTTATTTCTAATTAGTTTTGAATTAGATGTCCATATTTCAACAAGTTTCTCCTTGAATCTAAAAGTCTAGGCAAACAAATTAGTTCACATCTTCGAAGCTTCTCTTGAGTATGTTGGTATTTGTAAATTAGTAAAATAAGGACATATACATGGAGTTGTATATACTTATTTTTTGTATTTTCTTCTATATTTTAAAATTTAAAATTATTCCACAGTTTAATCCACTTCATTTTATACAATGTATTTTAATTTAAGTTTACTGTTGAATAATGTGTATAAATTCAATAACTACTTGGACACTGCCAAACTCAGATTGTAATGAAAATTTAATGACATATACTTTATACTATGTTAATGCAATATATAAGGTTAAAATATTTTATATAAATTTGAAATAAAAAAAATGAGGTGTTTATATACAACCCGATTAGGTTCTTCATAAACGCCGAGTACTCCAAAAATACCTTCATTAGATCATTGTGCAGAAAATCTGATGGCTCAAGGAATAAAATGATCTAGTAGAGAATTTAGAAATTTACCAACAAAAGAAATAATTTCATTAATAACTTACTTTAGTAAATGCTTAAAAACACGTGAGTCTTAAAGCTACAATAATACCAAATTTTAGCTTTTGTGTAAATTGTTCTTTTGGCAAGTGAAATGCATGGTGGCCGAATGTAGTGGGTTTGTATGCAATCCCACTTGTAGCTTATGTAGTGGGGTTACATGCGATCTCTAGTAGCTTATGTGTGTCATGTGCTATTGCCACCTGAGCCATTGATGCTGTCAAGAGCTATTGCTGCTGCTGCCATGTGTCACCGTTACTGAGGTGATGCTGTTGTCGCTGCCATTTGGGTCGTGAGAGCGGAGCTTTGGTGAGGAGGTCACTGGTACTTTTGGATTCCCTTTTTATATTCAAATGTCAAGATAATCAAAAATATCTAAGTAATTACGAATTTAAATCAATTTCTAAATATCCACGAAACTAAATAACCTCCTTAATGAAATTATAAAAGATTTTTATTTTAAATTTAGGTTGCTTAATGAGTAAGTTTGGGTTTAGAATAAAAATTCGTTATAAATAGATTTTCATTAAAGAGAAAATTTTAAAAATAGGTATTAAATCCTAAACGATTTCTATGTTCATAATAAATTAGTTTGGAATTTAAATTTTAAATAATTTAAATTTTAAAAGTTGTTGCTTGTGTCACTGGTGACTACCTTAGGATCGTTATTTTATTATTTCTTAATAGATTTTCCTCATTAAGAAAACAAATCTCCTAGGAATATCTATGGCAGTTGCCATTCATGCAGCGACGCCTTAAAATATCTTGACCTAGAGTTAAGGAATTTTTTTTGGGAGAAAAAGTGATTATTTAGGAGGAGCTTTTGATAGAGATTTTGAGAGATTCATAGTCGCATACTACTATGGATGTAGTTTTAGGGGTTGATGGAGAGCTATCATCGTGTCCACTCATGTTGATGACTCTTTGTGATCGTCACTTGTCGATTTACTTTCACAAGTTGAAAAGGTACTTTGTGGGAGTTGATGGAGAGCTATCATCGTGTCCACTCATGTTTATATAGTATTCCTTTCCTTCAAAACAAACAAGAAAAACAAATACAAATTAGACTAGGTGTAGTAAACAATATTAAAAGGAAATAAACAACATGAATAAACAAATCTAATAATAACCGAGGGTTGTCCCCGCATGCATTTGCCATAGACTTATTTTATGTCATGCAATGATTTATGTAAATAGAAAATGCATAAAAGAAAAATATTCTCTTTCACTCTCGTGTGCTTTGGAGTGGATGAAGGAAGTGAAACCGTTGGATGGAGCTTTAGAGGCGCACCATGGTTTGGACAAAATGATCTCTGGGATCTAAATTTCCATTAGGGGAATTTAGACAGAGTGGGGCTATAGATCTCTCTCTCAAGCTTTCTTAGGATTTCTATTGGCTCCTTAGGGTTTGTATTGTACCTCCTTTCAAACTCATGACCTAGGGGTTCTACTTACAGAGTTTGGGAGCTCTAGATCTCGTCAATGACGAGTAGGAGATCAATGACCAGAATTAAAATCATTAAAATAGCAAAAAATCTCTTTTTATATCTCGTTGTCCATTGAATAGGCAACAGGATCATCATATCGCCGCTGATCGAGGCAGTAAGGTTGAAGATCCTGGATTTAGCGCATATGGTGAATCAGCAGCTGAATGGCATGAAATCTGCCACGTCAGCTTGTCACTATGGTGTCGAGAATCTAAAAAGGTAAAAATTTGAAAATTAAGATCCTAAAATATCTTCATGCAAATCTATTATACAAAAACGACCCAAACAATGATTTAAACTCGTCTTCGTAATAGCAAGATTTTAAATAAATTTCAAATTTAATTTAAACTTTAAAAGATAAGTAAATCAAATTTAAGAATTTAAATCTCCACTAATTACGAAAATATTAGTTAAAATCAAAGATTTATATGATTTAAAATGGATTGGCAATTATTTAGATATTTTGGATATTATCTTTATTTTTTTTAGCATTATCACGAATTAAATATAAGCTATAACATTAAAATGTGATAACTTATCATAAAATCTCATTTTTGATAAAAATAAAGATAAGTAGTCTTAATTATCAAGTCATTCAAATTTCTATAATTTTCTAGAATTATTTAGCATTTATAATGATTTATATGATATGCATATATATATAAATGTTATAAAATCATAGAAATACTTATGGAAAAAATTATGATAATATTTATAAATATCCCATATGTCATATTAAGGCCTGAGATGACAAATTACATGGAGAGAAAAACTCGGGATGCCCGACGTCTAGGTAGGTGGCTTCTAAAATCTAGTCGCCTCCTTTAGAGGCAATGAGGTATGTCGCTAGCTGTATAGGTGTAACAATGCCGGCGAGAATGGCGAAATATGAGGAAGTCGGCAAAGTCACGGCAAATATAAAAAATATGCAAATGCAGAAGTCGCCACCTAGTTTATTCAAATGGAAGACGAGGAAAACCATATAAAACATGAAAATCATGCAAAAACAATGAAAAAGGTCTTTGTAAACCAGAAATATGGGTAAGGATCCTTGTTACGTACGAGGAAAGTGTTAGGCACCCTCGTACGCCTGATAAATCGATCTTCTATTGGTCTCTCTATTGCTTATGAAATGTCGGCTTTGCAGCCTTTGCTATACGCCCGAGGGCGATATGCCATGCCATGCTTATGCGTGTGGTGTCTAAAATATGGGTGCATGATGTGTAAGGGTGTGTCCTAATGCTCAGAAGTATCACTCGTATCGCGGGACAAGCAAGAATATTGCATAATAAGATCAAAGATCTAATAATCTCGAGTGATTTTTCATCCTTGCCTTGCTATATGCCAAATGCCATCTAATCCTGCATAAAAATAGTCGAAAACAGAGTTGTGCCTTCCTAATACATCAAGGAAGAAAGCCAAAGAAAACCCAGAAGCAAATCGAGTCGAGAAAATATGCTAAAACCATATAAAAAACTTGCTGTATGCTACTGAAAACAGGCTTCTGCGCCTGTTTGGTGCGCCAGACTGGTGCTCCAGTCTGGTGCGCCACCTATATGCTCCTAGGTGGGCCAGAAAAAGGTGCTGAGGGAAAATGAAAAAGTATGCAATGCCAAATCACAGAAGAATGCATTCTGGAAAAGTGTGCAGCATAAAACTCTTTATAAAACTCGATAAGTGTGCTAATGCAATGATTTGTGAATCTTATACTCAAGGGCTAGTAGCCTCACACAAGATCCTACCTATCTTATGCTAAGTGAGAAAAACAAGATTCAGTCATGACATTGGATCATGGGCTGATGCATAGACTCTCCATGTAGGAGTAAGGTGCAAACAGCCTACCAAATTTCTGCCCA
>JAMKQA010002217.1:0-19136 GCA_024699735.1 Posidonia australis | reverse complement strand
GCATGTGCGCCTGCTAGGTGTGCTAGGTAAATGTGCTAGCTAGGTGTGCCAGGGAGGTGTGCTAGCTAGGTGTGCTAGGTAAGTGTGCTAGCTAGGTGCTCTTTCCTACCTATCGGGAGTTCTAGTTGGGCTGCGGGCTTGCTATGGGTTTAGGATTGGTTCAGGGGTCAGCCACATCCAAAGCAACATCTGGAGAATTATCAATGAGTCACCTCAAAATCGGAGTGTCTACACGTGGCCCTGTGTGTGGTTGGCACTGTGCTTGTGGGCACGAGTGTGGGTCCACGTGGGGCCCGCGTTGTGGGTCGACTGGTGGTTGAGTGTTTGGTGCAGGGAGTCGTTGGCTCGTGCCTTGGAGCTGGTTGTTGGGCTGTGTGCAGTGATGCTGGAGGGTGGTAGGAGACTAGCTGGTGCGTGCGTGCTAGGGGTTGGTGGGCAGGTGTGCGGCGACTTCCTCCTCCACGTATATAACGCGTGCATGGGGTGAGTCTTCTCCGACGCACTGGAGCCCCAGCCAAGCCAAGCCTTCTCCCTTCCCTTTCTTTCCTCCTCTCTTTCCCCCCTCCACTCCTTCTCCATCTTCTTCTTCACTCCTCCTTCCCGTCTGCTGGTGGGTGCGGGTGATAGAGAGAGAGAGCCTGAGAGTGGGTGACGGGAGGTGGTGGCTTGTGGCGGCTCATGGCGGTGTGAGAGACTCCAAAGCGACGTCCCTGAGGTCGTGGAGTGGCAGTGGACGTGCGGGGTTGCCGAAGTTCGCTAGAGTCGGCCAGAGCTCGTTTCAGGTACGTATCTCCAATTTAATGTGTAGAAATTGTGTAAAATGGTAGAAATGCCTAGGATGCATGTAATCTAGGCTAAATTTAATGTTTTAGATTTTTGGGAATTTATTGTGGTTTTTATGGGTATTTATGTCGGTGGTTGAGATTTAGGTCATTTTGACCCTTTTGCCTTTGCGATTTTGTATCTTGATGCATGGTGAATGGATTTTAGTTTTGTTTGTTGGATTTTGGATTAGACTTGAGGGTCTACCGCATATGTTTTATTCGAGATTTTTGGTGATTATCTAGGGGTCCGATTGGAGCTCCCACCTCGGGTGATTTTTGGGTGCCCTACTGTAGGTCACCTGATTTCTGACAGAAAACTAGGAGCACGACCTGATTGCGCGGGCCACATGCATGGGTTCGGTAGCGGTTCTGGCCCTTGGTCCAGGCTCTATTGGCGTTTGGACGAAAGTGTCGGGGGCACTGGTCAGACGTGCGCTCCACATGCATAGGTTTGCTAGGCCTTTTTTGGGGTTTTTCTCGGATTTTTGGAAAAATATATTTTAATGCAGTGGTTTTCCAGATTGGTTTGTTTTGTCTTTGTAAGATGGGATTGTAGGCCGTTAGTGGTAGTCTCCTAGGACACCTGATGTGCCGTTTTGTCGAGATTTTTAAAGAGTTTCCAAAGAAATAAAATGGTTTGGAAAGTGGATTTCAAAGAGATAGTTAGCCTGTTGTGGAAAATACTTTTCCGGATTTTCTGTGTGTGGGCCGAGACAGTGTGGGACCGTGTCATCGAGACCAGGGAATGTGACGACATTCTCGAGTGGTCGGACACGACTCGCTGGTCGAGGTTGGGGGCCGAGATTCCTAAGGCTGAGGGATGTCGGGTTTTGGAGGTGTGAGACTCCTTGACTGTCGTCTCGAGGCTAGGATTTTGGTCTACAGGTTGAGGTGTCTTGTGGCATGACGGGGAGGTATGATACTCCTACTGTCGCCGTGAGCACTGAGGCTCGGGTGTCGTCGGGTGGTGTAGAGATATGACACTCCCTCCTAAGCACCTTGTGTGGAGGACGTCGTGAGGAGGTGTACCATGTGGTGGCTAGTGTGGGTGGGACACGTGTCCCGTAGCTGGTAGCGTTCTGAGAGACAGGATAACCTTCCAAGGGAAGGGTCGGCTTTTGAGGGTTCTCTAGAGAGGGAGAATCGCTGGACGGTGCACGCTCCTGCACAGGGTGGTCGTCACTGTGGCAGTGCAGAACGCTGTGGTTGCTCCTCAGTGGACTGTGTGTGGCCAGAGTTTGGTTGCTTGCCGCCGGGCTTCCTGACTCACTTTGTGTGGTTTTGGCCATTGAGGGCCTTTGCTTGTGGTTTTAGGCTAGTAGAGCATCGGTTGTGGTTTTAGCTGGTGTGGGCCTAGTTTGTGAGGTTTTTTTGAGAAATACTTTGTGAAATGAATTTAAAGGAAAAATTAATTATGATTTTCTTTTCGCGGTTTTCATGGGGTGCGTATTGTGTGACTCCTGTCACTCATGTGTTTTCCTTGTGGTTTTGGTTTGCAGGTGCAGACATGCGGTTGGTTTAACGTAGTACATATAGTCTGGAGTCTCTTAGCCGCACACACAGGTTCTAGGTAGTTAGATATTCTCTGTTTGGCTTTAATTTTCTCGTAATTTAATTTGTTTTAAATTATTGTGGAAATTGTGGGACGTTACATTTTTTGGTATTAGAACTCCACGTTCACTAGGTTGCACTACACTTAGGGTGTCCCATCTAGAGACTCCATTGGTTTGCATGCATGGTAGAGTCTGCACCTGATTTTTCGCCATTGTTTTCTGGTTGTTGGTTTGTTTATGGTGCAGGTACTTTGCCTTTCTCCGACTGGATGCCTCATCATGGTTGTAAGGGCAAGGCCCCTATCGAGGAGACCAAGTCCCGAGAGGACGTGGGCGGATGAAAGGCGGTTCGTGCGGAACTGAGGAGTTTGGCACATGGGATCTCCCACGCGTTCAGCAATAATAGTGCCAATGAGTTGTCGGGTGACCCATGGATGAACTAGTTCACGAAACTTCGTCCGCCGTCGTTCAAGGGCAAGGTTAGTGTTGAGGAGAGCGAGGCCTAGCTGGAGAAGGTGGTGAAGATGCTGGAGAGCTTGGTGTGTTCAGAGGAGCATTGGGTGCGGCTAGTGACTTATTTGTTGGATGGTGAGGCAGATAGGTGGTGGAAGTTTATGAGGTGGCTGAAGTTCCTGGACTCAGTCACTGTTAGCATCTAGTGGAAGGATTTCAAGGTGGCCTTTTATGAAAAGTATTTTCCCACTCATGTGAAGAAGTAGCTTAACCAAGATTTCCGGAGTTTGGAGCAGGGCATGATGTTGATGCTCGAGTATGAGACTGAGTCGCTTGGCTGGAACGTTTTGCTCCTGCCTATGAGTTTGAGGAGGAGCTGGCGCAAAGGTTTCTGGACGGCTTGAACCCAAGGTTACGGGTGAAGGTGATGGGCTGTTGGTGCCAGACTGTGGAGGACATGGTTGGGATGGCTTATCGCTTCGAGGCCGAGCATCATAAGTTTATGGAGAGTCGTCCCAAAGGGAAGGGTAAGTCTTCTTTTACCTCCCAGTTCTCTTTCTCCAATCCTCCTAGTTTCAGTAGTTCAGGTAGCCCTGAGAAGAAGCAGAAGTTGAGGTCCAGTGTTTCCTCTGCGGGCCGGAGGAGTTTTGCTAGGGGAAGCGGAGCTGGCCTCAGTCAGACAGGGTCCAATGCTCCCAATGGGAACCAGTGCTTCAACTGTGGTCAGATGGGCCACATCGCTGCATATTGTCCCCAACCTTGGCGGACCTCAGTGCCAATGATGTGCTATAATTGTGGGAAGGCGGGACACGTTCAGAGATCTTGTCCAGAACCGCCTAAGAAGGCAGGAAGTGCACCGCAGCAGCCTACTAGGGGACGGGTGTTTACCATTGCAACTCTAGGCATTGAGTCTTCGGGAGATGTAGTTGAGGGTAAGGATGATTAGTTGATTCTGTAACCCTTTGAGGTTTGTTGTAATCTCCTTGTAATCTGGACATCTGCCTGATTGAATGGATGTGTGGTACTATTTGTTTAGACATCAGGTTCTTTTATTGTTGTTGGCCGGATGGCCAAAGTGTTGTTTGACTCAGGGAGTTCTTTTTCCTTTGTTTCTAAGTCTTTTGCAGCGAGTTGAGAGAGAGATCAGCTAGACTGGCCTTGCATCTCAACGTGGTGACACCGCTGGGGGAGCATAGTTTGGTATGGAGGTATCTACTGCCTATCGACTTGACGTTGAATGGTAGAGAGTTCGATGCTAGCCTGATCGTGATGGACATGTAGGAGTACGATGTGATACTCGGCATGGATTGGTTGGCACAATAGTCCACTTTGATCGACTGTGCTCAAAGGAGAGTTTAATTTGGGTCTCCTGAGGATGAGTCTTTCTTTGTGCAAGGTGAGTGTCAGGGTGAGCTTAAGCTTGTCATCTCAGTTATGAAGGCTTATAAGTCTTTGGTCCGGAGTTGCATGGGGTATCTAGCTAGTGTAGTTACCTCCACTTCTCCTGAGTTGGGTGCTCACAACGTCTCTATGGTGTGTGAATATCCTGATGTTTTGCTTGACGATTTGCCTGGTATGCCACCTCACAGGAAAGTAGAGTTCTCGATCATCAATTTGATCCTCGATTTTGGTGCTGTGTCAAAGCCTCCTTATTGCATGGTGCCAACGGAATTGCGAGAGCTCAAGACTTAGTTGCAAGAATTGCTGGACAATGGGTTTATCAGGCCGAGTGTATCTCCATGGGGAGCGCCTGTCTGGTTCGTCCACAAGAAGGATGGTTCGCTCTGACTATGTATAGACTATCGAATGCTGAACCAGATCACGGTGAAGAACAAGTATCCCTTGCCCCTCCTTGATGACCTGCTCGACCAGTTGCAGTCTGCATCGGTGTTCTCGAAGATTGATCTGTGGTTAAGGCATCACCAGCTAAGGATACGAGACTCAGACATTCAAAAGACTGCTTTTTGGATGCGGTACAGGCATTACGAGTTTACGGTCATTCCTTTTGGCTTGACCAATGCACCAGCTACAATTATGGATCTGATGAATAGGATTTTTAGCCCTTTTTTGGACCAGTTCATTGTGGTTTTTGTTGATGATGTGCTGGTCTACTCCCCGGATGTTGAGACTCACGCTTTGCACCTGAGGGCGGTTTTGGATACTCTAAGGCGTCATCAGGTGTACGCCAAATTCTCCAAGTGTGAGTTCTGGCCCAGCGAAGTCATGTTCCTTGGCCATTTGATCTCTAGAGAAGGCATCAGAGTGGATCCTGCCAAGGTCGAAGCAGTGAGCAGTTGGGAGCGACCCAAGACTGTGACGGAGATCAGGAGTTTCTTGGGTCTGGTGGGCTATTATAGGAGGTTTATCAGAGATTTCTCTTCCATAGCCACGCCTTTGACAGAGTTGATCAGGAAGGGAGTTCCTTTTTGCTGGGACCAGATTGTGAGGCGAGTTTCCAAGAGTTAAAGTCTCGTCTGGTTTCTCTTCTGTGTTGACTCTGCCTTCTAGAAGTGGCGGCTTCACTGTGTATAGTGATGCCAGTGGTGTTGGGTTAAGGTGTGTTCTAATGCAGCATGGTAATGTCATTGCATATGCTTCGTGCTAGCTGAAGAATCATGAGAAGAACTATTCGATCCATGAGTTGGAGATGGTTGCCGTAGTGTTCGCTCTCAAGCTCTGGTGACACTATCTCTATGGAGAGCAGTTTGAGGATTTCACCGATCATCAGAGCTTGAAGTATATCTTCACGCAGAGAGACCTTAACCTGAGGTAGCGTCGTTGGGTGGAGTATCTGAAGGACTATGATTTTAGCCTGTCCTACCATCCCGACAAGGCCAACATGGTCACTGATGCCCTTAATCGGCGTACACACGTGATGGTGAGCCTGATGGTCAAGGAGTGGACCATGTTGTAGGATTTGGTGAGCTATAGGTCAAAACGGCAAACTCAGGGAACGGTTGATGCCTGGGTGGCTAACCTGTCTGTTCGTCCTAAGCTGCTAGAGTTTATTGTCGCCTGTCAATAGCTGGATCCGTTTGTTCAGGCTGTGTTTGAGAAGTTGGAGGCTGGTGGAGAGCCTCATTTCTTTGTTGGGGCATATGGAGAGCTGATGTATGATATGCGTCTGAATGTACCCCAGCATGAGGAGGCCAGGCAGAGGTTGCAGGATGAAGCGTATTGGTCTAGGTACACTATTCACCCTAGGAGTACAAAGATGTACCGAGACTTGAAGCTGAATTTTTGGTGGCCTGGCATGAAGAGAGATGTTGCTGACCATGTGGCGAGGTATACTACCTACCAGCTAGTCAACGCAGAGCACTAGAGACCTGGAGGGACCTTGCAGCCGTTGGATATTTCTGTGTGAAAGTGGGAGTATATCTTGATGGATTTCGTGACTGGTTTTCCGCGGGCTTAGAGGAAGAACAACACCGTGTAGGTGATCGTGGATCGGCTAACCAAGTCTGCTCACTTCCTGGCCATTCGGGTGAAGCTTCTGATGCATCACTTGGCGCAGTTGTATGTATCCGAGGTGGTGAGGCTGCATGGTGTTCCGGTGTCCATCGTGTTGGACAGAGACACGAGGTTCACCTCAAGGTTCTAGAGAACTCTGCAGGAGGCCTTAGGCACTGTGCTCAACTATAGTACGACATTTCATCCTCAGTCAGATGGTCAACAGAGAGGACTATCCAGACGCAGGAGGATATGCTCAAAGCATGTGCCTTAGACTTTCAAGGGAGTTGGAAGGACCATCTGTCGTTGATTGAGTTCGCCTATAACAATAGTTATCACTCGAGCATCGAGATGGCGTTGTACGAAGCTTTGTACGGTAGGCCATGCAGATCGCCAGTTTGCTGGAGCGAGGTAGGCAAGCGTCAGTTGATTGGTCCTGAGCTTGTGCAGCTGTATGCGAACAAGGTGGATTTGATCCGTAGCAAGTTGTTGGCTGCACAGAGTCGGCAAAAGAGCTATATCGACAGGAGGCGGAGATTACTGGAATTTCTGGTGGGAGACTTTGTATTCCTGAAGGTGTCGCCGACTAAGGGTGTCATGAGGTTCAGGAAGCGTGGCAAGCTGAGTCCTTGCTATATTGGCCTGTACCAGATCACCTAGAGGATCGGTGAGGTTGCTTATCGGTTGGATCTACCACCGAAGATGTCGTCTGTGCACAACGTGTTTCATGTCTCCATGATGAGGAAGTGCCTGGCTGACGCATCTCATGTGATCCCAGTTTAGCCAGAAGGACTCCAGAAAGATTTGTCCTTTGTGGAGGATGCCGTCCAGATTGTTGACCGTAAGGAGTAGGTGCTGCAGAACAAGGTGATTCCATTGGTTTTGGTGCAATGGCGGCATCATGGAGCCGAGAAGGCCACGTGAGAACGTGAGGAAGCCATCCTAGCCTAGTACCCATATCTTTTTGCCTAGTGATTTTGGGGGCGAAATCTTCTTTTAAGGGGGTTAGGATGTAACACCCGTAAAATTTCTTTTGTAATTATTTACATTTTAATGAATTTTTTTCCTGAACGGGTGTTACTGTTCCGAGGCCTGTTGTGTGGATTTGTGCTTTTGGGCTTGGGCCTTATGGGTTGGCTTTTGTTTGTGTGTCCCTGTGCATGGTTGGCATTGTGCATTGTGGCACTGTGCTTGTGGGCGCAGGTGTGGGGCCCACGTTGTGGGCCGGTTGGTGGTTGAGTGTTTGGTGCGAGGAGTCGTTGGCTCATGCCTTGGAGCTGGTTGTTGGGATGTGTGCGGCGAGACTGGAGGGTGGCCGGAGACTAGCTGGTGCGTGTGTGCTGGGGGTTGGTGGGCAGGTGCGCAACGACTTCCTCCCCCATGTATATAACACGTGCATGGGGCGAGTCTTCTCTGACGCACCAGAGCCCCAACCAAGCTAAGCCTTCTCCCTTCCCTTTCTTTCCTCCTCTTTTCCCCCCTCCACTCCTTCTTCATCTTCTTCTTCACTCCTCCTTCCTGTCTGCTGGTGGGTGCGAGTGATAAAGAGAGAGCCTTAGAGTGGGAGATGGGAGGTGGTGGCTTGCGGCGGCTCGTGGTGGTGCAGGAGACTCCAGAGCGACGTCCCTTTGGTCGTGGAGTGGTAGTGGACGTGTAGGGTCGTCGGAGTTCGCTGGAGTCGGTCGAAGGAGCACTGGAACTCGTTTCAGGTACGTATCCCCAATTTAATGCGTAGAAATCATGTAAAATGGTAGAAATGCCTAGGATGCATGTAATCTAGGCTAAATTTAATGTTTTAGATTTTTGGGAATTTATTGTGGTTTTATGGGTATTTATGTCGATGGTTGAGATTTGGGTCATTTTGACCCTTTTGCCTTTGCGACTTTGTATCTTGATGCATGGTGAATGAATTTCAATTTTGTTTATTGGGTTTTGAAGTAGACTCGAGGGTTTACCGCTTATGTTTTATTTGAGATTTTTGGTGATTGTTTGGGGGGTCCAATTGGAGCTCCCACCTCGAGCGATTTTTGGGTGCCCTGCTGTAGGTCGCCTGGATCGCGCTGATTGCGAGGGCCACATGCACAGGTTCGGTAGCTGTTTTGGCCCTTTGTCGAGGCTCTATTGGCATTTAGATGAAAGTGCTAGGGGTACTGGCCAGACGGGCGCTCCACTTGCACGGGTTTGCCAGGCCCTTTTTGGGGTTTTTCCTGAATTTTTGGAAAAATAAATTTTAATGCAGTGGTTTTTCGGATTGGTTTATTTTGTCCCTGTAAGATGGGATTGTGGGCCGTTAGTGGTGGTCTCCTAGGACACCTGATGTGTCATTTTGTCGAGATTTTTAAAGAGTTTCCAAAGAAATAAAATGGTTTTGGAAAGTGGATTTCAAAGAGATAGTTGGCCTGTTTTGGAAAATAGTTTTCCGGATTTTCTGTGTGCGGGCCAAGATAGTGTGGGACCGTGTCGTCAAGACCATGGAATGTGACGACATTCTCGGGTGGTCGGACACGACTCCCTGGTCGAGGTTAGGGGCCAAGATTCTTGAGGCTGAGGGATGTCGGGTTTTGGAGGTATGAGACTCCCTAATTGTCGTCTCGAGACTAGGGTTTTGGTCCACAGGTTGAGGTGTCTTGTGGCATGACAGGGAGGTATGATACTCCTGCTGTCGCCGTGAGCACTGAGGCTCTAGTGTTGTCGGGTGTATAGGTATGACACTCTCTCCTGAGCACCTTGTGTGGAGGACATCGTGAGAAGGCATATCTTGTGATGGCTAGTGCGGGTGGGACACGTGCCCGTAGCTGATAGCGTCCTGAGAGACAAGATAGCCTTCCTAGGGAAGGGTTGGCTTTTGAGGATTCTCTAGAGAGGGAGAATCGCGGGACGGTGAACACTCCTACATAGGGTGGCCATCACCGTGGTAGTGTAGAACGCTTTGGTCGCTCCTCGACGGACTGCGTGTGGCCGGAGTTTGGTTGCCTGACGTCGGACTTCCCGACTCACTATGTGTGGTTTTGGCCATTGAGGGCCTTTGCTTGTGGTTTTGGGCCAGTAGAGCCTCGGTTGTGGTATTTGTCGGTGTGGGCCTGGTTTGTGAGGTTTTTTGAGAAATGCTTTGCGAAATTAATTTAAAGGAAAAATTCATTATGATTTGCTTTCTGCTGTTTTCTTGGACAAAATATCACAATATTTCTCAAATTTCCTTTCCCGATATTGCTAATTCAGAATGAGGTTGTCTTTATGGAAAGTAGTGAATGTCTTTTCCAACATGTCTGAGCTAGTAATATTTTTACCACACAACTGCTTGTGCGAGGTGAACTAATAGAAAGCTGAATTATATTTAGCAACTGACTTGTAATCGTGAAGTCTAAGGTGTGTCCATTCATAACAAGCTTGTGGGTAGATTATAATTTTCTTGTGCTCGTAGTGTTCCTTTAGTTGCTTCCAAAGGATTTACTATAAGGTATTCCATTTTCATGTGTTCATGAAAGTGGTGGCATAGAAAAAGCGTCACCTTAGCCTTCTCTTAGGCACAATATCATTTGGTTCCATTATGGTCTCAACTAATGACTTTGTGGTAAGATGAATTTCAACATCTAATGCTCATAATAAATAATAGTCCCTAGAAATATCATGGGCAACGAACTCTAGTTTTGACAAGTTTTCGATGATCTATTAAGTGGTTGGAAAATATGATTCAATAACCATAAAAGATTAAATTATCATGAAAATTCTAGACTTTAATCCCACGTGGATGCTATATTCAAGAATTCATTATATAGTATTACATAATCCCATAGAGAAATTGGACTAATTATGTTTAAAATAAATTTAATCATGCTAAATTAATTTTATAACATGTTAGAAGCAATAAAACATGCTTTATGATAGCATGGATATTATAAAAGATAAAACTATTACATGTAAGTCCAATTTATCCTTAAATGTAATTTACAATCCATTTTTTATCCATCTAATAGAAAAATCCAAGAAAATTATATGGATAAAGTAGCATTCCAGAATATTAAATCCCACAATTTCAGTCTTAATTACCTTAAAACATGCTCTGTAAAAATGTATTTAACATCAAAGCACAAGATTAAGGAGTAAAATGTAATTTAAATAAATAACAGAAGTTTATTCAATTTTATAACTACACTACATTTTGGAAAATAGATGTATTGATATGCAAAATTACATAATTTTAGTGGTTTGTAGCAAAGATACGTAAATTAAGTTAAGAGAACCTTAGACTAATAAATAGAATTAGCAAGGACTAAAAACAAAAAAAAACTTCGTGGAGTTTTCGTTAATTATTGAGGACTCTAAAGCAACAAATAGATTATTTCATGGTGTATTTATTAATTCTAGAAAATTGGAAATATTTTCTTAAAAAAAAGACTTAGAATTAATAAACTAGTATTACAGGAGCGAAAATGCAATAAAAATAATGAGAAACCCCTAATGGATTTCTCCTAAGAGGTAGGGAGGGGGGTCGCCACCACTTGGGTGGTCAATAAAGCTCACTAAAAATGGTCGGGAATGGTCAGAACATTCCTACAATGGTCAAAAAATGACTAGAAGTGGGCAAAAAAGACTTGCAATGGTCAGAAAAGACCCAAAACCACCATTCTAAAAAGGCTTGACCTTTGTGGAGAAACAATTCTAAAGTCTCAAAAAAGGTAGGAGAATAACTAGTTGTTGATCTTCTCATTTCAAGAGCATGTTTATAATGTGTTGTAATCATGAAAAATGTAAGAAGATGTAGAGAAAAAGTAACCCTAAATGCATATGGGGCACAAGTCTCTCTTCTTTATTTATAGATAAGCATAAAGGCACAATAGGTACAAGAAGAAGATAATCTCAGTCCTTTTATCAAGTCTTGGCTTCTTAAGGTGCATCATCAAATTTGCCATTTGGATAGTTGAACTGACTTCATTACTTTCAGAATTGTCAAAGTCTTAGAAAATACGACATAAACAACTATGTCAACCACAGAATACAATGGTCAACAAGATATAGATTTCTATTTCCATTGCAAACAAGACATGAATTGATGAATCTTTTTTATAGTGGACTCCGATCCATAAAAAAACCTCAAATCCCCAAGAATAATATTAAACAAGATTATTTGAGAGGAAAATCTTTTTTATTAGAAATATTGACAATC
Organism: Posidonia australis; assembly: GCA_024699735.1. Taxonomy (NCBI): domain Eukaryota; kingdom Viridiplantae; phylum Streptophyta; class Magnoliopsida; order Alismatales; family Posidoniaceae; genus Posidonia; species Posidonia australis. The sequence continues at coordinate 7,692 of JAMKQA010002217.1, read as the reverse complement.
CTACCCAATACCCTATGTTGCACGACGACGTGGCTCTACTATAAGTACTAGAAAACAGTCTTGCTAAGCTACACCTTAAAGAAAACATAAACAAAGAATGAGTGACCATTAAAAGATTATTCAGCACTCACCCATAAATAGATATACAAATAAAACAAAGCAAATCAGAAATTTGTCAAAAGGTTTCTAAAAACTGGTAAAATGCGTAGGTAGAACTTGTAGGTATGGTGTGCCCCCAAAACATGCAATGCCCCTTGCGTCTACAAAATCAATATAGAAATCTAGAAAAAATTCGATGCATGTAAATCCCAAACCATACAGTTTTCTACATATTAAAAACCTATAGATTGATTTAAATGTTTTAAACATGCCTCCTAAAAAAACAACAAATCCTTTCTACAAATCTCGAGCTTCCTCAATATGGAAGTTAAAGGGAAACCAACAATGGTCCCACCTCAAAATCCATAATCAGGATATAAAACAAATTTGCTAAAAACACCAATACAATAATCAAACCCATTGTGTTACTTAACACCAAGCAATTGACTCTGGCCCACAAGTAGTTGTCAAGATATGTTACACTACTATGGACGAGCCACTTTATAAGGAACTCTCCCATCCTAGGTCCCAAAAACCCTCACAACTGTGCACTAAAGGGACATCACCAAAAGTGAGACACGTGTATATCTCGCCTTGGCCAACTATAGTAGAGTACGTCTCTCTTGACATCCTAAGAACTTATACTACCTAAAGGATTCTACCATCCTAGCCTTGTCGATCCAAAAAATATCACGGACCTCAGCTTTGGTCTTGTGTCCTACCACTCATAGATACCATTGTACCTCTTGGTTTCATCAACACAATCCTTCAACTTCTTAGTGCCAAAAATAAATCAACGAAAAAACATATTTAAATCTCATCACAATATCAACAAGAAATCTTTACTAACACATCTAGAAATCCTCATCACAATTCAATAGTCGTCATAAACATTAGAGAATATATGTAACACCTTGCAGCCATAGGGTGCCACAGCAAAAGCTAATCTAAGTTTGAGTCTGTTAAATTGGCAAAAGTAGAAATTTAAAATAAATACTAACTATTACCCAAACCTGTGTGCAGCTAGTGGCTCCTCAAAACTCGAGCACTGGGACTGACTGCACACCAACTTTACACCTAAAAACCAAACAACTGAAACGCATGAGTGACATCTAAGTCACCCAGTACACGTCCCAACAAAACAGACAGTGGAAAACGACTAAGACTTTAAATCTCTATTTCCAAAATAAAATTCTAATATTTCCTCAAGAAACTTTTCTATAAAATTCTAATTTGGTTCTTAATAAAACTCTGGCTAAAATTCTGAAAAAGCCTCTTTCAAGAAATCTTGGAATTCATACACTTTCAAAACTTACTTTCTTTTCTAAAAATCATGCCTTACGTTATGTATTTTTGGAAAACTGCTCTGAGACTAGGTTCCAACCTAAATCTCAAATCTTAAATCTTGCAAAACATAGAACCTAGTTGGAACTAGTCCTTAAATACTATTCTTATCTTGGCTAGAATCTGGCTAAAACTCAGAAGCCAAAACCAAGCTCGATTCTAGCCTAAAACTGGTTTTTGAATCTGAAATCTAAAAATCTCTTTTTTTGGTGTCACCTTGATCAGGGGTGACCTTGCCACAACTGGAGAAGGAGGCACTAACCTCAATCCCCTACACTGCCAGGGTGAAATTCCCTGTGGAGGGCATATCACCGTCCCGACCAATGGGCCTCACTATTTTTTTTCTCTTTTTTATTCTCATTGCACGGGGATACATCTCCTCACGACGTCCCTCTAATCTGTCTTGGTGTTGCAAGCATCGATGACTTTGGCTGGCCTATCACGAGCTCATGAGTTATCCTACCTGGCCCGGTGCAAGCTCTTGAGCTACCTCGCCTAGCTTACCTAACACCACTCACCTAACTGAGCACACAGTCTAGCTAGTACTAGCTCTTTGGCTACCAGTCTCTTTCACCTTGGGCTAACTCGAACTCTGAAATCTCTTTCTAAAAACATGCATCTTTTCTAAAATTCTTTCTGAAGTCTCCTTCTACATCCTTTCTAAAATCTCTTTTTATTATAGGAAATGCTTTGGTAAAAACCATTATTCTATTTTGGAAATAACTCTTATTAAATCTCGTTTAAACAAGAATCATTCTTTTTAAATCTTACCTTTCTTTCTAAAGCAACTTTTCTAAACATCTTTTATTCTAGGATAATTACACAAGTATTACATCATAATCTTCACTTAATTGTTTTATCTTTTGGAAAATCCCTAGATGACTCGCACATGTCAACCGTGTAGGCCACTCGTGCATTCGGTTTGTGCTCCAGGTTTTTACAGATAAAACCAGAGCAGGCCATCGGAACCCTGCTTCAGTTGGGAGCTCCAGATGAACCTATCTCTGGCCACCTAAAAACCTTGCAAAAATACTAAATCTAAAGAACTCTGAGTTTACAATCTTTTAGGACAAGTTTCATCAAAATCTGATTCATGGTTCTCAAGATATAAAATCAAAAAGCATGAAGTGTCACAGAGAATTACTATAGAATGCTTTCGAGAAAATCACTGAAATATCCTTGATTAATTCTCATAAATTTACAAAATCTTTGTAAACTCATAATCTCATGCTAGACTACCTACATTCATGGTTTTTAACTAATTTGCATCATTGACTAAGCATGGGAATCAATAGAAACAGAGAGGAGAAAGGATGGGTCGCGTACACTATGATGGGTTGCTAGCATTTCTTCTCATCTCTGGCGAGCACCTCAGTGTTTCCTAGCAATCTCCTCTCCTCTGGCAACTACCCCTCTTCCTCTCCTCACTCAGGGTCCTCTTCTCTCTCTCTCTCTGAATTTCTCTTCCATTTTCTCTCTGATACCAGTTCTTCTCTTCCCCATTATCTCTACCGGCCTATCGTCGTTTTCTTTCAGTCACCAACAATCACTGGCAAGGCATGGCGAGATTCAGGCAACGCCATTCGTAGGGTATGGGAGGAAGGCGGTGATGGCAGAGTACGGGAGCACAATGTTGGGCGGTGGTTAACTGTGCATTCACTATGCAAGTATACACGTACGTATACGGTATGGGATATCAACATACGTAGCCATACAAAGTCCAAGGATAAACTCCAAAGAGAAGAGAGCACAATCAAGCATTGAAACTCATATTCCATTAGTCACTTTTAATACAAATATATGGGTACATGCTTACGTCATTCTGGAAAATCTTCTAGGAAACCTGCGTATGTTAGACGCGCGTCTCTACCGTGAGTCCTACACGCGACTTTCCCATATTGGGCTCAGATATTACAATATATCTACGAGCCAAAACCTCAATGATATCAGTAAGCTGTTGATTGTCCCGAAATGCATAGATCAAATGCACATGCCAAACATGTATGACGTCTAGAATCCCCTTTTTCTTGACAACATGCCCAAACAAATCCATAAAAATCCACGAAAACCAAATATAAATCACCACAAGCATGCTTAAAGTAGAAAATTCAATATTCAAATCTTAAAATCCTAGCATGCCACTAAAAAAAATGGGATTGAGCCCCAAATCAAAGGTGAGTACCTTGTTGGAGAAGAAAAGCTCAACAATTACCCACAACACAATACGTTGGAGCTCCTACACAATTTTTCCGAACACCTTGGATACTCCTCAATGAGCACGGAACCTCCTCGGGCACAAGGAAACCAAAATCAAATGCATGCATAAGGTTAAACAGAGTTCTACTCTTTAAATTGTTACATACAATTTAAATGTCATTCTACAAGTTAATGAACATGTCCTGTTATCTACAAAATGAAAAATTAAAGCACCTTTATATTATCTATGTCATCGTGTAAGTTGTCATCATTTGCATTCTTTGTTGATGTACTTGGAGTAAATGTCAGAAATTGTGCTCTTGTAATATTCAATAATAGAATCAAGTGTATGGTAAAAATTCATTTGTGTTGAGGTTTACCTTCAACTTTGGGGATGATTTCTTGTTCACCAACCTCGGGAGAAAATCCATATAAAAGAAGAACATATGCCTCTGCATCATTCTCAATATTGTTCATCAAAATACACAAAGATAACATTAACAAAATGTCAATTTTTTAGTTCTGAATTGTTGAAAAAATTATATAATAGATAAAATTAATATAACCAAGCAATTATTACATTTCCGTATGGTTTCTTTTTCTTTTGGTGATCATTTTTCATTGGAGGCATCTTTGAGCTATTAAAACACAAGAAATATCACTTACATCTCAGATGTCAATTTATTTGAAGCAAAAGAGTAACAATGTAAATCAAGATTGAGTTTATCACTTCACCTAGATGCTATAAATCTCAAGAGTTGGTGTGGAGTTCTGACGTGGAGGTCTAACCAACTTGTTCTTCGACAAACAAAATAGGTTGGAGGTCCGACATGGAGGTGTGAATACTTGACGTAAAAGAAGGTCCGGTTAACCCATTGAGAGGTGTTGGTTGGTTGGTTGTGGCGCTTCATTGGAGTTGATGTCTAGGAGGAGACGTGGTAGGCTGGTGGCATGCGGAGCTTTAGGAAGAGATGAGGCCAGCAAGAGGAGTAATGGTGATCAGATTGGCGGCAAGAGGAGGTGCACGGGCCGGCAACACATGTAGTGGTGGAGGTTTAGGAGCCCGCCTAGTGAGAGGACGTGCTTCCGATGGCACGTGATGGTCTGGTCAAGAGGAGCCTAGGAGTCGTTGGATAAAAGGAGTCTGTTTGAAGAGAGGAGGTGCTTTTGATATGCATGGAGATTTTGTCTAGCAGGAGGAGGTGCATAGGTAGGCCGTTGGCGAAGCATGGAGGTCAAGAGGTGCATGAGGCACAGGTGACAGGTGGCTCTTGGAGATTGGAGTCTTGATCTCTTGGAGGTTGAAATCAAAGGAAACCCTAATCCTAAAAGAGTAAAAGGTTATATTATGATAATGTGTACGATGTGATACTATATAGGTAAATTGAATTATTGAATCAACGAGTGGAAAAAACTTTTTCACAAGTGAAACATGAAGGAACAAACATCCATACTCCAACTTCTCCTAGCTCTCGCTCTCCCTCTCTCTCTTAATCTCTTTCGACTAGCTGTTGTTGCCTCCGAGGCCAGTGATACGCTTGTTTTGGGTCATCGAAGATGGTAGATTTGTCACTCCAGGCTATCAAGAGGGAAAATCTATTTCTCTTATTGCCAACTGAAGGTAGATCTGTCAGTCTAGTTGCTTGCTTAGTTGCCTGTTCAGCCGCCTATCTTGTTGCTGACACCTTTGTTGTTGGCAGTCAATTGCTATCACCAGCATTGATGTTTTAAGAGCTTCTGATTAGGCTTTTATTTTTGTTGTCCAGTGGGTAGGCTACCTTTTGATCTCCGGAGCTGGCTCAGTCTTATATGGGCCAAGCATAATCGGAGGAAGAGTATTTCCTCTTAGAAGGTGGAGAGATCTAGGCGTCTCTCCTTTTTTTTTTTGGTCTTTCCCCTTTTTATTTTGATCCGGCTCTCACTTTCCATGAGACTTCTGAAACAGATCACTCATCTTTTGGTTTTGCTTCTTTTTACACTCCTCCTTTTAAGTGTAGATCTGGTCTTGTGATGGCTGGTCCCCCTCCCTCACTAGTATTTTTACCTAATCTTGAGGGGGCTAAAGTTGTAGGGACTGCTAGCCAATTAGACATTGTTCGGCTGGTAGATCTGGTCCTTCCTAAAAATTTCTTGGTCTGACACTTGTCCTTTAAGAAGCTGCTAATACTTCCTCCAGTTGGGCATTGTGAGAGGATCATCTTATGAAGATGTCTTTTTCACCCAATAAGGAGCGGTCAAGGGTTCAGATGCCTTTTTTGATTAGGTCATCCCTCTTATGAAGATGTCTTTTTCACCCAATAAGGAGCGGTCAAGGCTTCAGATGCCTTTTTTGATTAGGTCAATGTCTTCTCCGACAAACCCTCTATCTTTTGGCTGGTGTGATGGTGGTGTTCAGCATACTTCGGTTGGTAGACAATTTAATTTCGGAAGGATTTTTGAAGTCGTTGGTATTAAACCCCCGCATTAGTTTTGATTATAACCCAGTTATTGTTGGTTTTGATCATTCATTAGTTTTTAATTTCTCTCCTCCTGAGTTAATCACTAATTACAACCCTTCGTATTGGCATAATCTGCTCTTAGTGGAGCGTCAAAGTGATAACATAGGGGGCCTGTTAGTCATCTGACACTCTGATTTCCCCATCCACTAATGCCAGTCTTAATTATTCTAATAAAGATTTGGTGGATGGTAATAGGGCGTTTAGGTGGCTTAATGCTGGCTTATTAGATTCTATCTCAGGTGGTGTTAATGCCAGAGATTCGGTTCTACCACCTGTTAATGGACAAACAACTTTGCCTGTTCCTTTATAAGAAAAGCTAGTAGTTTGCAGTCTCAACGCCATTGTTCATTGCTCTTTAAGTATAGAGACATTTAATTTTGAGATTTGCCTGATCTCTTTCCCTAATCTGCATTATAGAGACTTAAATTTAGTTTATGATGAGGCATTGACTATAGTCTTTGGTCATAATCGGTTTCTGTTGTTAGCCTCTCCTCCTCCCCCATTGCAATGTGCAGTTAGGGCTTCATCCCTAGTTTTGCAACCTTTGGAGAAATTATTTCTGGAGAGTGGTTGGATGGTTGTGACTCACAAGCGTCATTTGTCTCTATTGTAGTTCTTCTGTTCTCAGAGAGGTAGATGTTTTAAATGTGGCCTTTGGGATCATTATAAGAAATTTTGTAGGTTTAATGGCTTTTGTTTTAAATGTCACTCACTTAACCATTCAGTCTCTATTTGCAGAATTTTTCATAATACGGTAGGTAGGGGCCACTCCCATGTGAGTCGGGCATTTATGGATGGGCAAACCCCACAATTCCCTATTACGATTCCCCCTTTTGATGACACTTATGAGCAGCTAGAATACCTATCTACCTGTGCTCTGGTAACTAAGTTGACCAAAGATGATTTGCTGGCTCAAGTAGGTCATTTGTGGTCCCATCCCTTGGACTTAGAAGTTTTTGATGTTTCCCTAGGTAGATTAGTTGTGAAATTTCTTTCACAGGCTTCTTTGGAAGACGCCATGAGTCACTCGAGTATGGTTATGTCTAATACCCCTGTGTCGATTTTGCCTTGGTCTATTAACTTGGGTTCTATGTACACTCTCTGGGATGAGAAATTTTGGATCCAAGTTCAGAGGTACCTCATCATCTTTGGAGTGTTAACCTTTTCCATCATATGGTGGCTGAATTTGCTATGCTGCTTGAGCTCAAATATGGTATTTATCTGGCCAGGTTTCAAGGTTTTGCTAAGATTAAAATCCACCTTCACTCGAGTAATGACATGCCTAACCTGAGGTACTTCTCTTTTGGCTGTAATGTATATCCTATCTATTTTAATCAAATTTGGGACATTTGTGTTCCTTTTGGCTCTTCCTGGTGTCCTGGACCATTTTCTATGGGGTCCTATTCTTTTAGGGATTCTCGAAAATAGTTTGGTAAATAGTATAAAAGTTATAAGGGGAACAAGGGGAGCCATAGGGGTTGGGGTCAGAGTTTGAACCTTATGTGGACTAGGTCTTTTCGGATGGGTCATTTGGGGGGGGGGGGGGGGGGGGGGG
>JAMKQA010002216.1:0-26071 GCA_024699735.1 Posidonia australis | reverse complement strand
TATTGTCACACATCATTACTTGCTTCATTGTTGATATAATGGCATGTTGCTTCAATCAACAAGTATGCTTGACTACTTGGATAAGAAAAAACCGTCTTGTGTCTTCCTTCTCAATTTAATTTCCTTCTGAAAATGTTAAGGATGTCATACTATTTCAGTTTTACTATTATTTTAAGATAATGCACATCATGCCTCCATGCGAAAGATATTACAATTTGCAATAGAATAACATTGTGTCCCTTCGGACGATAGCAAGTAATCAGCACGATTTGTTGAGTGTTAATCACCTAAACATTAAATTGATTAGTCGTAATCATAACTAAACATTTATGTTGTCATAACTAAACATTTATGTTGTCACCAATTGTTGGAGTTGGTTCTTGTTCCTAGATTATCAACGACCTCTTGAAATGGATGTCAATTGTCAACTTCTCGATAACAGCAACTTCAATAAAAAAGTCAGGGTTTCGTTGGTATTTGTTGTGCTTTTTAGAGTGTAATTGAGACTACAAAAGTTCTATAACATGAGTTGTAGTAATTAGTGTCTCATGTGTTGCCTTTTCAATGTTCCTAACTTTGCAACTTACAAGTTTTTTTAACACACAATTTCTGATTATGACTCCTGAGCAGAATAGAAGTCAATCTACCGCAATAACCCACCAACGTTAGTTAGACTTATAGAGCTAAAAACTGATTTATGTCCTGAATATCTCCGTGTTGTGTGTGACAAATAGAAAAGCAAATGCAAACACGGTCTTAACATGCAAGAAACTACCAAAATTGCACTTGTGTCGTGTCAGTTTTGCAACCTTCTATATTTCCAATGACATCAATGATTTCTTGGTAAATTTTGTCTAAACTAGCAATGATGATGATCAAGTTTCTCCTTCTCTCTCTCTCCCTCCCTCCCTCTCCGTTTTTTGCACGGAGCTCCTATTTTCTTTTTGATATACTAAGTTTTAGTCTTTCATCGAGAGGAAGCTTAATGGTTCATGTATGTTCAATGCCTCTTAAAATTTAAAATTTGACGGCATCTACAAAATTAAAATTTTTCTCTTGGTAGCAACAGTTGATTCATTTATTCTTAACTTTGACAAGTCATCTTTTAATTGTTATCATCGGATACAATAATATGACTAATTATAATAGAAATACAAATAATATGTGAAACAGGATTTATGTAAAAATAATTATTTTTTTTACAATATAAAGAATTTTTACTTGTATAACAAAAAATCCTTATGAAAAGAGTATCTTCGTGCTCTATTGGATTATTATCAAACATTAATGCTTAAAGCATTATTCGACTTCCACAGTGTAGCGAGTTCTAGCCGAACCGTTCTCAAGTACCAGCGAGGAGGAGTGGCGAAGCTTGCACTCACAGTCGACTATAAAATAACAACTGTTGAAACACATTCCTTCTGCTATTCATAGAAAAACAACAAAGTCAAACTTCAATCATCTCGAAGTATAAAATTAGCCTCCTTGTCATTCTCCGAGAAGATGGAGATTTACGTAGTTACTCACATGAATACTCAAACATAAAAATCTCTATCTATAATTCATGTATATTGAGAAGAGATTATCTATAATACATTGAACTGAATTAATTTGTATTAACTATAATTAAATTTAGTTATTTATTTATTTTGATGTTGAGAGTGGAATTATTATAATTATGGAATGAATTACTTGGATTCTACTAAACCAAAATGGGTGGTGAAATGAAATTTGGTTAATAGTTTAATCAGATTAATCATTAAATAGAATAATATCTAAATGAAATTGTTCTGACTTAACCTAATTAGGTGGCTTGAGTGAGTTATACATTTAATGTGTACATGAACTGATATCATTTTGGAGGATGAATAGTCTTTATAAGAAGCGATGTTCCTACATATGCAAGTACAAATAACTATGTTATCAAAAGAATAAAAAATATAAGGTAATGCAAATGAATGAAATGATATAAAGCAAGTAATGTTGTTGGGAATTTATGCATGTAGATATGTGTATGTGTATATAGTTGATAAATGAAAAGGACTCCTTTCCACTCATGATTGTACCGTGAAGGAAGGAGGAAGGAAATACATTTGAGGAGAGGACAGGAGAGAGGTGAGAAAGAAAGAGAGGAGGCTAATAAAAAGGAAAAGGAAAAAAAGAGTAAAAGAAGAATAGGACGAAGAAAGGAAGACGAGAAAAAGAAGAGGAAATAGGAGAAGAGGATGGGTTGCTAGCTGATAGTTGTTGATGGGTAGATTAGAGCTTTGGCGAGGTGATTAAACAGTTGACGATGGTGGTACTTTGAACACATGATATGTGCTCAAATTGAGTATGTTTCCTTGGTCGTCTTCATGTTTACAGCATGCTACCATGGAGTATAGTTAGCCTGAAATTTGATATGCTATGCAATTTTGTATTGCTATGTTTTTGGCCACTACATTGTTAATAAGATCTTGTTCCTTGTATGGACATTGATGCTGAGATCATAGTAATTCCCTTATGTTGAGTTAACATGTTCAATGACGCATGGATTACCTTTTAGTTGTTTTGATTTGTTGGTTGCATTAGATGGGTATTGAGTAGTTGAAAATGTCCATTTGTGTGAATGCAATTTGATACTTGATTTGATTCAATTTGTGTTTATAGCATTCTGATTTTATTGTTATGAGAGGTGCTTTTGTCATTATTGGTATGGAGAGAGTAGCAATCAATAAATTACATTTCATTTATGCCATATTGAATGGGATTTCTAAGTGGTTTAGTGTGCCTTGTTCTAGGTAGTTTCTTAGTTTGCATGGTCGCATTGCCTAGTTCATAACTCCTGATCTACTTGTTGGATTTAGTGAAACAAGATTCGTTGGATAGATAATTTGATAAACTTCTATCTTGTAAAATTTTAGAATTTTTAGAGTCCATTGGTTATGTCGTTTACTAGTTTCCTTTCAACAGATTGGTGATGACATCTTGTTTAGCATAGTTGAATGGTTAAGTGCATCACTTTGGATCTACGTGTTGGAATTGAGTGTTTTTGGATTCGTTGGATAGAGAATTTCAAAAGCTTCATCTAAGTTGATTTTTAGGATTTTTACTGCTCCTTTGTTGCACTTTTTGTCATTGTTTCGGTGGTAAGTATTATCAATTCTATAGTTTTCCAAATTTGAGTTGCAAGATATTGTAGAATGAGGATTTTGGTTTATTAATTATGGTTTCCATGTTTAGTTATGGTTGTTAAGAGGATTGATCGAGATTTATTCTCATACAAGGTTGTGGTTGGCTTTGCGAACCAAGAATGGTTGAAACTTCGACAGTGCATTGGGAAGATTTATAGTTGTTGTGTTCGATCAGATATCGAACATTAGGTATGTGCTCAAATGAGTTTGTTGCGTTTATAGACTCAGTTTCATTTAGTTTAAATTCAATTGTGGTATGAGTGTTGATTTATATGAATCCATATATTTTGGTATTTCAAATGTTACTTTTACATTGTTTGCAATAATTATGAGAGTTGATGCTTTACGTACAATTATATACATAGAAATTGATGTTGATTTTGGTGTATTTTGCTTAGTAGATAATTTTATGTGGTTTGAGTTTTTTGAAAAAATTATTTAAAAAAGGTTTTTAATGGAAATACATAAACTTTGAAAATGATATTTTTTGTATGTAAAATATGTTTTGAATCGTGAAGTTGTGAGTCGGGACTTGAGGTCTAGAGAGAAACTCTAAGTGTTTGTAGTTAGATCTAAAATTATGTGGTTCTAAAGTACGTGTCGGTTGGACCAAGAGTGATGATAGCTATTCTAGGTGATTTGGACACGAATCTTAAGGACTTAGAGACTATATACCCTGTGATTTGGGCCAAAGTGTAGTATACTTGTGTTTCGTTTTTGGTGACATCCAACAGTAGACAATGTTGAGGGTCCTTCAGAGATGAGGGACCTGGGTTGAATAAGTTACTCACAGAGTGGCTTGTTCTTAGTAGTGCAATGTACTTTAGACGGCTACTTATGACTAATATTAGTTACTTGATATCAGACAACACGACAGGTTTTCAATGAATATGTAGATTTGAATTTTTCATGTGGTTTTTCTTTTGAAAGGAAAGAACAATATTTTGCAAGGAAAGTAGTTTAATCAATATAAAAAGGATTTATCTCAACTGGGTAAACATGAATTTTCTTTGTGACAAAGCTTTGCAACACATTTTCTTTTTGTTAGTTTTGACATCTTTGTTTTTAAGATTTTAGTGTAGTTGGACACATATTAGGTAAGATACAACATGTTTTCTTTGAGATGTGTTTTAGCGGATGCTCATGGTTGATTATGGGAGTCGTTGAAAGTGACATTGATTCAACAGCCATAGCTCATTAGAACAGTGTGATATCATCGGATGCTTGAGTTTTAGACTTACAAACAAGGAGATTCAACTAGTAAAGGATGTAGGATGATGTTGCAATGAACATGTTAGCTAACTATCTCTCACTACAAAGCTAACTCATCATGACTTCATTGTAATTATACGTCCTATACCATTCATGAGAATGGAAAACCATTGCTGACTCCAAAAGGAATCGAATGAACATGCAGTGATCAAAAGTAAGAGGCCAGCAATGCAATTGCATCGCCCAATGGGCCTGGGCCTACTATTGGCATGAGATCCATGAGAACGTCCGTAGATTGTTTTCAATGGGCCACAATAGCTTTCCATTTTGCGTCATGAATGATGAGAGCTTACGGGTATCTAAAATTGGTTGCAATTGTAATGGAGATTCAGGTCATTGATTCTACAATCTACCTGTTCTATGGAAATCTAATGCAGCTTTATCGAATTTAAAAATATAGAATAATTCGTTATTTAATGGTCGGCATTTAAAAAAAATTTGTATATAGTTTGAATTTTGAATACGTTAATGTTGGTCGACAGAGAATTGTATCAAGTATGATGCCGATTGATATGCTCCACTTGAGCTAATGTTTAATTTGTATTATGCGCCAATCGCCATTTTCCTTCGGATTTGACAATCTAACCCTTTTCTGATATTAATTCGTACGTTTCCGTGTTTTGTTTTTCATATCGCCCCTTCCACAAAAACAACCCAGATGGCTGCTTAAAAGTTAAAAGTCGATATCTAAGGTCAATGATTTTATTAAAATATCATGGCAAAAAGACAAAAATCCCTTAGAGGGACACAAACATATAAGCCAGCAAATCCCAATATATAACTATTTTTAAGGTACAGTAAAAGGAAGCAGAAAGTGGTTGCTTTGTGAAGAATATAGCATGAGAAACGGTTTCTACTTCCTTGCCAACGAAATGAAGTCAAACAGAGAAGGGAAAGAAAAATCATGAAATAAACTCTCATTGGCAGGGAGTATTAAAACTCTGTTGATGGGGCGAAGATAACATCGGTAAGGATTAAAAGAAAAATTAAAAAACACTAACAACACACATTCCCTGCTTGATGACATTGTTAGGACTCACTTTGCTCCTTGGAGCAGAGAACATGGGAAACCAATGTGCATATAAAAAATTCCTAAAAGCTATGGTAATCTCTCTACCATCACGAATCCAATTCACACCACACCCTTCACAAAATTACAAGACATGGGGAAAAACAAAACAACCTTCCAAGTCAAACAAGTCAGTCAAAGGAATCGAAGTCAACCTCTTTGGAATAGTTTGTTCCTTGTTTTTTTTGATAAAACATTAATGTTATTTTTGACTGTCTGTAATGTTGACAAGAATATTGTCTATTTTGTGTTTGGTACTTGATTCTCTTAATCTTCTCCTGAATATTAATATTTAACATTAAATACTTACCTTTGTTTAAAAAAAAAAAAAAAATCTTTCCTCCAGTGTGGAAAGACAAGCCACGACTCCACGATGGGAAAATTCTTCCAGTTGACCAAGTAGTGTTTTATTTCTCAGATACAATCAACCGTCACAACGTAAGGAACCAATAACCAGCACTGGCACGGACGCTATCCATCACAACCCAAACCAAACCGCAAAGCTCACAGTTCCACTAGGTAACCTCACCGAAAGCATCCCACACACAAGAGACTTCAGGGAAAGGGATAAAAAAAGAAGAAGAAGAAACGTTCATGTTCTTCGGTTCTCGTTTCGGAGGAGATATTATCATCGACCCAGATCGAGCGAAATCGAAGTCAGACTCGAACCCATCCCGATCTCGGTCAGAAATGGCATCGGAGATCGAGGAGGAGGAGGTGGCCAGTAGACCCCGGACGCCGGAACCGGTGGTGGCCGTGGAGAGGCAGGAGGAGGAGGAGGAGGAGGCGGAGCGGAAGAGGAAGCAGAAGGAGGATGTCTACACTGCGGCTGCGTATGGTCAGCTCGAGAAGCTGCAGAGGCTGGTGGAGGTGGAGGGGAAGTCCGTGTTGGAGCCCGATGAGCTCGGGTACCATCCTCTCCAGTGGGCTGGCCTTAACAATCGCACCGTCATTACGCAGTACCTCCTCGAGGTAAGGTTATCCCTCCCTCGGCGATCTGGCACCACAGGTTGTTCCTTTTCTGTGTTTTGGTAGAGGAGTGTTTGTCGGTTTCTCGGTTGGGATTGGTTTTGGCTGAAAAGTTTGGGTGTTTCTAGCGTTTGGGTAGATGGGTAATAGGAAAAGGGGTTGTTTTTTTAGTTTTTAAATATCATGATTTTTGTTTTGAATTGGTTTTTGTGGAATTTGGTTGATGGGTTGCGTGGTGATGATTTTGGAGTTGCAGCATGGAGCAGACGTGAATGCCTCAGACCGGGGCGGGCAGACCGCGCTCCACTGGTGTGCGGTGAGGGGATCAGTGCAAACTGCCGAGGTCTTGCTTAGGGACGGGGCTCGTGTGAATGCTGCTGATCAGTATGGGTATCAGGTATGATTTATTGCGTATCTCTATGCTCCATTTGGTTAATTAGATATCAGCTTGTTTTGATGCTTGTTGTAGTTTAAAGCTGCCATGTAGTGTGGATGACTAAGCTGTAAATTGATAGCTCCCATCGTAAAATCTCAGTACCCCCTGAATAAAAGTGAGCATTACTATGAGTTTGGCCAACATCACAAAATCTCAGTATGAACTGAATACAGAATCGATCTAATTAACTAAATAGAAGGCAGACTTGTATATACCGTAATTCATGAGTGCAAGACTTTGAGACTATTTGACTCTCAGTTTACAGTTGTTTCCTTTGTTGATTGTTATTTCTTATAATATTGTCTTTCATCTAATTTGATCATGTGAAATTTTATACGTATTACATAACTTCTGTCTTGCACTAGTGATCTATCTTCATGGTATAGCTTAGATCTAGTAGCGACACCTGAATGCATCCTCTTGTTTACATAAACCTCTGATTATTTTTTTGTAGTTTTCTTTCGTATTATGCTGAAAGCATATTTAAGCTGCTGATTCCACAAAAGTCACTAATGTGTACTGACCAAAATGATATGATTGTAGCCAACTCATGTTGCAGCGCAATATGGCAAAACAGCATTCCTTTATCACCTTGTCACCAAATGGAATGCTGATCCAGACGTCCCTGATAATCAAGGACGGAGTCCTTTGCACTGGTACATCTCTATTTCATATACTATTAGACCAGTCCAATGAATTGCATGGGACACTGGATTTCACCTGAAGCAAATGTTCCACTAGTACTGCTATATATATACTATTATCTTACTTGTTGCTGCATGTCAACTAAAAGATGAAGATACCTCGTCTTCCTTTGAATGTAGGGCTGCATATAAGGGTTTTGCTGATTCCATACGTCTTCTTTTGTTTCTGGATGCCTATCGAGGGAGACAAGATAATGAAGGTAGCCTTTGCATATGTATCCCGATCAGTTTTTCAGATGGTAACCCAAGAGGGTAGACTTTATTGGTCTTATTTCTAATGATCTTTATATATTTTATTGCTGCAAGGGTGCACTCCACTTCATTGGGCTGCTATCAAAGGACACCTTGAGGTTTGTACAGTGCTAGTTCAAGCCGGGAAGAAAGAGGATCTGATGGTGACTGATAATACTGGCTTTACGCCTGCACAGCTAGCTTCTAATAAAAATAATCGTCAAGCTGCCTTTTTCCTTGTAAGTGTTCTATAACTCACTGAATGTCAGTAGTTGGTATCTTGGAGAAAGCATGTCAGTTGACAATTTGCATATACTGCTAGAACTGGCACAACCAATTTGTCCATTCATGGTTCAATCTCAATGAATATAAAAATGTTTGGCAAGCTTAGGCTGCGAACAAAACAAAACTTAATAAAAATCCCTCACAAATATTAGTTATTCCTTATTAGAGACATTTTTACTAGGAAGCCCCATGCTCCTAGTTCATGGTAACCATCAACTGGATGTTGTTCTCAGTACTGCAGTACAAGAACTCCCTCTCTATTGAACCATTCCTTATCCATTCCTATTTGGTTGTTATCAGTTTAAATGGTTCATAATTATATAGGATATTTGAGTTGAGTTATTTACTTCTGATGCTTGCTTAATTGTATAACACGGAATTTGATGCTTGCCCCTGCTTGCACAACTTGATTCAATCTATGATGTAGCTGTTGATTCATTTTTGAGAGTAACGTTTATGTAACTAGATTCAAGTTAAGTCCACGAGTTGCTGACATATTGTTCGATATGCGACTCTGCAGGGTAACGCTAGAAGATTATTTGATAAACAGTGGGATGTAAACACCCCACTTGGAAAACTTTCTGAGATAGGACTTGCTCCTGCACTTTGGTGTATGATCATCATCTTGCTTGTTACATATGTCAATTCAGTCATCACAGGTAAATTATTATTAATATTTTGGATGAACTTAACATATGTTTGTTATCTTAGCGACTCAGGCTACAACTAATGTTGGTTTCTTATGTATGCAGCACCACACCTAGTGAAATTAACTGCTTCATTCGGGCTATTTGCCTGGCTTGGAGTGCTTCTTGCAACTTTTGGATTAGTTATGCTTTATAAATGTAGCAGGTATCACTTTTTTAATTTTTAACTAATAGAAAAGTTCATTTCTGATATTTTTTGCATACTGTAAATAGGAAGGACATAACTTAATCTTGATCTAGGTGCCATCATCTTAGAAATGCATTGTTACATGAAACTTGATCATGGCAGCTTCCTTACATTTTCTAGTAGTGTAAAAAGCCTAGGACATTATGTCTAAGTATGGGCCTGGGATGTCCAAATCCTAGGAACTCCAATGTGTTGTGGAACAGGATATGGCTCTACACACAACCAATACATCACAAGAGAATATTTTCTTTCTTGTTCTCTAACGGCGACGTAGTCCTTCTACTTATTGAAAATCCAAATTATGCTTTAGCGTACCATTAGAGGAAATTTATGTTAAAAGGTAGTGTTATGAGAGAAAAACTAAAAGAATCTCTATTGATTAGTGAGGAATACATATATATAGGTATTAGACACCTCATGAATATATGGATATCTAATAACCCGTTTAACTACAAAATATATCTCACTTATTCTAACACTCCCTTTCAAGCTGGAGCATACATATCAACCATGCCCAGCTTGTCACATAGAGACTCAAACACACCCACTGCAAGACCTTTGGTGAAGATATCTGCTACTTGCTCTGAAAAGTGCGTATATGGAGTAGATATAACTCCATTTATAACCAAATCTCTCACAAAGTGGTAGTCAACCTCGATGTGTTTTGTTTTTTCATGAAAGGTGGGATTGTTTGCGATAAAGATCGCAGTTTGATTATCACACCTCATAGACATAGGTACCTCAACATCACACCTAAGCTACTCAAGCAGTGACTTCACCCACATCATCTCACACGCAGTCTGAGCCATAGATCTGTACTCCGCCTCTGCACTAGACCTGGACAGCACATTTTGTTTCTTGCTCTGCCAGGTGACCAAATTGCCTCCCACATACGTACAAATACCGGATGTGGATTTTCTATCACCTCTATCACCTGCATATCCTGAATCTGAGTAAGCCTCAACTCTGATGTGATTATTTTTCTTGTATACCAGACCCTTTCCTGGTGCCTCTTTCACATAAGATAAGATCCGAAGAGCACCTGTCCAGTATACCCTCCTAGGCTCATGCATAAACTGGCTCAGAAGACTGACTGCATAAGAAATATCAGGTCGCGTCACTGTCAAGTAAATAATTTTGCCAATCAACCTACGATATTGATTAAGATCCTCCAGTAGCTCTGAGCTGTTATCCCAAAAAGATGGTGACTGCTCGATAGGGGTGTTTTCTGGTTTGCATCCCAGAAGGCCTGTCTCCTCTAAGAGATCTAATACATACTTCCTCTGTGATAGAGTCATCCTACCATATTCATATGCAAACTCGATCTCCAGAAAATAGCGAGGCTTTCCCATGTCTTTGGTCACAAAGTATCTGTAAAGATGAGCCTTTACCTATGTAATTTCTTCTGTATCACTCCCAGTCACTAGATTGTCATCCACATATACAGTTAGTATGACACATCCACGACCTGTACACCTATAAAACACTGAGTGGTCTACTGCACACCTCTGAAAGCCACCATCAAGTACCACTTGGCTAAACTTCTCAAACCACGTCTTGGAACTTTGCTTTAGCCAATAAATAGCCTTTCGTAATCTGTATACACAATCCTCTCCTTGAGCAACACCCCGGAGGCTGCTCCATCAATTCTATCTCAGTCAGATCGCCATAGAGGATGGCATTCTTGACATCAAGCTGGCATATATCCCAGGAATTATTCAATGCAAGAGACAACAACACTCGAATAGAATTGAGACGAGCAACCGGTGAAAAAGTTTCCTCGTAATTGATGCCATATGTCTGAGTAAAACCCCAAGTAACCAGTTTAGCCTTGTATCTGTCAATGCTGTAATCTGCTTTGTATTTGATAGTATACACCCACTTGCAGGTGACCACTGTAGCCTCAGCAATGCGGGCCACTAACTCCCATGTGCCACGACTAGTAAGTGCCGCAATCTCCTTATCCATAGCAGCCGTCCAATGTGGAAGAGAAAGTGCCTCCTCGTAATTCCTGGGAATGGTCTTAGAATGGAGGGACAAGGCAAAACTACGGAAACGAGGGTGTAGAGCATCATAAGATACAAAATGAGAAATAGGATGAACTGTACATGAACGAGTACCTTTTCAAAGGACTATAGACATGTCTGAGGAACTAGTGGATGGATTTGCATTTGTAGAGGAGGGTGGTCCGTCGTGAGGAGGTCCTGGAGGATGCTGCCGTCGACGATATACCTGCAAAGATGAAGACGTTGGTGGTGGAACGACCGGTGTAGACTGAGGATCAACATGTTGCAACTTGACAACTGTGGGAACAGGGACAGACACACTGGACGGTGGAGGAGCACTGTAATATGGTTCAAACTCGAAGAAAGTAACATCCGCAGAAACATAATATCGACGAGTGGGAGGATGAAAACACCGATAACCCCTTTGAGTTCGCGAATAACCGACAAAAACACACTTGATTGCACGTGGAGACAGTTTGTCCAATCCAGGGGAAAGGTCCTAAACAAAGGCCACACACCCAAACACCTTCGGTGTCACACTAAATAAGGTGGAGTCTGGTTGTAAACGACAAAGTGGAACTTCCCCACCAAGTGGGGTAGCAGGCATCCTGTTGATAAGGTAGGTAGCTGTAAGCACAGCATCAGTCCAAAGATATTTTGGAACCTACATATGTACCATAAGTGTACGAGTGACATCTAGAATGTGCCTATGCTTACATTCTGCAATCTCATTTTGCTGTGAGGTATGAGGATAGGATGTCTGATGGATGATACCTAGTGAGGTATACATAGAAGTGATGTTAGAATGCATGAACTCAAGTGCATTGTTAGTTCTCAAAAACTTGGGAGTCACATCAAAATGATTCTTTATTTCATTAAGAAATTTTTTGAGTACATCATGAATATGATTTCGATTTTTCAACAAATATACCCAGGACACTCGAGAAAAATCATCAACAAAAACAATATAGTACCTATGACCCGACACAGACTGGACTCTAGATGGACCCCATACATCACAATGAACCAACTCAAATGCTGTGCTACTAGATGTAAGACGCAACTGTTTAAACGAAGCACGATGATGCTTACTTAATTGATACGACGCACAATCAAAACGAGACACGGACTGTCACGGTAAGGCCTGCTGGAGTTTCTGATGAGACGGATGTCCCAGTCTATGGTGCCACAAGGAAGAAGACTCAACAGTAGATGCTGTAGAAGCGAAGCCTTGAGGAATCTCATCACGAACTAGCAGGTACACTCCATTTCCTCGATCACGACCCAAACCAATCCTCCTCGTTTGCAAATCCTGAAAGGTACAGTGAAAAGGGAAAAAAGTTACACTACATTTGAGCTGTTTTGTAATAGCACTAATGGACAATAAATTTACAGGGAAATCAGGGACAAACAGGACACTCTCTAGTAGTAACTGTGAAGAGACGTGGACCACCCCCTCACCAAAGACTGGGCAAGTTCGGCCATCAGCAATCGTGACAGTTCGAATATCAGATAACTAAGATAATTGTGTAAATAAACTATGAGTACCTGACATGTGGGAGGAGTCACCAGAATAAATGATCCAGGAGGAGTCTCTTGAGGCAAATAGGGCACTAGTACCTAAAGTGCTGGCATATGTGGCTGTGGCAGTGGAGTCAGTGACCTTTAGCTGCTGAAGTTGCTCGTAATCAGCTTGTGATACAGTGAATGTCGGTGGCTCAGTAGTAGCAACAGATATGGGGGCCTCTGTAGTCATATTAGTCGTCTGAGGACGACCAATAATATCTCAGCATCGCTTAACTCGGTGACCCAACCGTCCACAGTGTGTACAACGTGGTCGTCCTCCGGTATCGCCACGACCACGTCCTCTTTGTGCACCACCACGTCCACGTCCACGGGTGACCGCTATGGCAGAAGGCTTTGACACTGTATGAGAAGTAGCAGTAGACACTCGCATAGCCTTGCTGAACGTGGTATGAAGATCTGGTAGTACATCAGCAGCCAACACCTGTCCTCGAATCTGTGAACTGAGATCTGGATTTAGGGCAGAGAGAAACACAACCGCTAGTTCTTCATGGTACTGACGCAGGCGGGTGATATCAACCGTCAGAGGCTGATGAATATCCAACTCCTCTAATAAGGCTTGAAGAACAGTGAAGAGATCCTGAACAGATCTGTCCCCCTGTCGTAGAGTGAAAAGTTGCTCATAAATCTCACAAACTCTGGAAATATTCTTTTCATGTCCATAAGTGAGTCGAAGAGTATCCCAAATCTTCTTTACTGGCCGCAATGATATGACACCATGCGCAACAGAAGACTTCATACTGTTAGCTATCCAAGTAATAACCGCCGCATCATTGGTCAATCAATCTTCATAAATGTCAGATTTGATATTCGGAGGAGGATATGTAAGGTACTTCACTTTTCTGTGTGCCAAAACAAATGTCTCAAAACTCTGGGACCACAGATGATAGTTAGGGCCAGAGAGTTTTTCAGAGGTACCACTCATGTTTTTAACAAACGAATCACGGATGACATTCTCACTGATTTTCAGTAGCAAATCACAAATAGATGGTCTGAAAACGACGAAAAAAATAGATCAATTGCTCACCACAGTGTGTGGATGTGACGTATCCACACACAACACCAATTGGAGACCGGAGAATGGCCTAAAACATGGCCAAGAAGGGCTGGATTGCCCTAACAAGTGGACGGGAGAGACAACCAGGCATCACCGGTGACACAGCATGCGCCGGTGACGCTGTACGGCCGGCGACGACGGTGGAACGGTCGGCAGTGGACTGCAGGCCACGTACGGGCCTGCCGACGGTGGAGGAGGCCTTGGGGCACGTAGGCGGGAGGTTTGGAGGTAGCGGGAGGGCACGTCCGGCGCAGGTCAGGTGGCCGACAGCGACCGGCGGCGGCGACTGGTGGTGAGTACGGCATAGGTCAGGCGGTTAGGGTTTTTTTGTGGTTTTCTCCCTGTGCTCTGGTACCATGTTATGAGAGAAAAATCAAAAGAATCTCTATTGATTAGTGTGGAATACATATATATAGGTATTAGACATCCTATAGATATATGGATATCTAATAATCCGTTTAACTACAAAATATATCTCCACTTATTCTAACAGGTAGACTTCACATCAAGAAACTTAGTGTCTTATAATGTTGTTATGCATATACTTGTTGCTATGTAATATTATGCATGGCTCTTTCCTACTACTGATATTAGTAATTATTTTTTTATATTTCTACCTTTTGTTCCAAGTGAACAAAGAGAGTTTATAGTCAAACATGATGTTACTTTTTCAATGAACGTGGAAGTGCACATTTGCTCTGTTATTGGTTGTTTACTTGTGATTTTTTAACTAAAATTTATCACATAGCATGTACAAGACAAAACAGACACAAAGACAAAAAAAATGGTATCCTTGCCACGTCCATATCCATGGCTTTGGGTTTATGCCCTTTTTTCGAGATTGGATCTGATAGTTATTCTTGAATTCAAATATCTTGTAAGTCTCATGGTTTGTTATATTCATAAACTCATCATTAACCATTGAGAAACAGATTAGTACACAAATAATATCCACTATATATATAATGTTTAAGAAAATGAATACTTTTTTAAAGTTATTTGTCTTGGAAAAGGCTACTTGGTTCTAAGGTAGAGCTGTCTGGCATGGACACATCCAAAGTTGGATTTACCAAAGACAATAGATATCCTGGCGTGGTGACGTATTCTTGTTAAAGTTTTGGATTGATTGCAATTTGGATTAAAGTTGGACTTCACTCTTAAAACACACAGCTTGCTGAGCTTTTAAGCTCATATTGCTCTTTATTCAGATTAAATATGATCGAAAGTGTTGGAAGCACTAGAAATCAAATTTATTTGTAGATAATTCAATCAATTTCTGTTGTAATTTTGGAAATGTGGGTTACAATGTTGTTGTGGAAATTTGTAATAAATAAGAGATGGTTAGAGTGCAGTGATCAGCTGGAAGTTGAATGTTTCTTGTAGATAGACCATTAGAAAATTGTTATTTGGGTGTCCTCTGATTCAGTGCAATTGCCCCCTCTGCCTATCCCTTCTCTTCCTCCCAGTTGGCAAACATCTGTACCTGTTAGGTATTCTGAGATCTATGTGTTCCACATTTGTGATTCATAGAAGATATATTCAAAATTTTAAGATAAATGGGAAATTTAATGTTTCATTGACATATTAAACATACATAATAGAGTCCAATTTTGTGACTCTTGCGTTGAGAGAAACACATCCATTCCAAGTTGTATAACTTTGGCATGCATTTCTTTTATATGACAACACATCCTTCTCTTTGGTACCTTATATCATTTTTTTTACTTTTTGATAATTGATGCCAAGTTGTGAGTACCAGGATCACATAATAAGCACTCATTCTAGCTTATTCTGATTGGCTTATCTCTCACACCTACCACCATAAAAGAAAGTTCTCTCACCTTCTTATTTGCTCGTCTTTTTCAGGAAGGACCCTGGTTTCATCAAAATGAATATGGGTGATTCTCGAAATGGTAGAGATGAGGTAATTGTCTTCTTTTCTCACTATATCGGCTCGATCTTGTTGTCGTAAACTCCCATTTCTCCTGAGTGTGGTGATACAACTTGTCATTAGTTATCTCTTCTGTCTTGGGGCTTTGTTCCCTTATGAATGTTCCTAAATTTTATGGTTGTTACATTTTAATGCCCTCTTGCTTTGTTTTAAACAACATTCTTACATTCTTTGAGGCATATTTTATCGTGAACAAATGCACTTGGTTGTATGCATTGCAATATAAGCTTTACAAGTGTGGACCTGCCTTGATTTGTAAACAGGAGTGCTACTTCTTCAGATTGCTTATATTATTTTTTATAGGTATGATAGTGTTAATCCTTTATATATTACAAATTAAAAGCTGTACAAGAAAAAATGCTAGATAAGAAGTCTCTAGGAAAATAACTCACACAACATTACATCATTCTTTTTCGCCCCAACAAATAACATTGAATTAAAATAGTGCTTTAGTTACTTTTTCTTCTTCTAATTGTTCAATAAATTGTAGGCAGAAAATGCTTATAAGTTGTAATTAAGGGGAAAAAATGTGGATTTAGATTCCATCATAGCTTGATTCTGTTAAGATACCTAACCCTCAGCATCATTTAGTTTTTTTTTTTTTTTTTTTTGTTATGTAAAGGGTTCGTGTTCAATTTTCTGGCCTAGTGATGACTAACTGTAGATACCTTTTGCACTCTTGGGAAATGCCATGTTTCAAATAAGTGTTCACATTCACAGAAAAATAACTGCATTCTGAACATGGTTATTTCCAATCTTTTGCCCAACAAACTATGAAAACTTTGGTTTGGCTTTCTGGACGCTTCAGGCTCTTTATATGCCAAATTCATCATTAACCACAATGGAGTTCTGTCCTAAGCACAGAGGTGCCGAATAGGCTGATAGCTTTCTGAGTTGTTGATCTCTTTTCCTGGTTACATGAAAGGGTCCAAATCATCTACTGTTTGATTTCTGGAATAGAAAACACTTTCTTGAGGAATCATTAGAGGTAATAGTGGAATCTGGTGTTCCTATAACTGGATCCAAATGCTGCCATAGGAAGTTAGCTTCTCGCAAAATATGCAAATTTTGGCCTATGAAGGAGTATACCATTCTGGAGGAATGAAAGTAGTTCCAACGATACCTTATTGGTTGTAACATGGTCCTAAGGAAATTTTGCTAGCATGTGTCGGTTTCTTAAATGGGCAACATGACATTATAAGGTAAATTGCGAAGTACTTGATGTCCTTTAGGTTTGTTGGGGGGGGGGGTTTGGGATTGTCGATGAGTTTCAGCATTGGTCGACTTAGTGTATTTTTACATTGAATCCATCCCGTGTCAATCGACATGGGCTTTGAAAGGTCCAACACAGACAACATGCTACTATTGCTCCTCTTTACTAAGTTCTCTCCTTCAGTCTTCCCTGCATCTCTTTTCTCTCCTCTGTCTGTATCTCAATGGTATATAAATTGTATACCATTTTGGGATGATCTGTTGGACTCTGCGAAGTAACAACATTTCAAATGGTCCTTAATCAAACTCTTTATCTCCAATACTCTAGTATTCTCTCATCTTCACTTTCTCTCCATATCAATTATTGTGAGAATTATTCATTTTAAACATATACTAAACATTTTAAGTATGATTTATACATTTATTAAGTATTTTTAGTTACCATTTATACTTTAAGATATTTGTATTATGTGTATGTAGCATATTTTAATGTAATACATATTTAAAAAATTGATTTAAGTAACTTTAAATGTAAATTATTGCTTATTTTAGCTTATTTAGAGTTTCAAACTGAAATTTGAAGTTTTTTGACCATTTCCGTAAACTTTTGTAAATTTACCGTATTTCCACACATTTTCTATTTTTGTCGGACTGAAGTACGACACAAAATTGACATTTAGAACCTTACTTGTAACTACCATCTAATTCAATTGTGAGAGGATGAGTTTGTGGAATCAAAACCATTGAAGCTTTTAGTAGCCTACCATTTTCGCTTTCAAACTTAGTTTTATCTCATCCAACAGTTTCTTTGAGTGGTAGGCAAAAGAAAATCATTAATTTTTGGGAGTTGTCAAAAAAAAAAAAAATTGAGTTCAACAAGAACAAGGTTACAAAATCCCACAGATTTTATTGACTGATAATGGATAAAAAGGATATACAAGGTCTGCTGGTCTATCCAGTTATTTTTTCAATGTAGTAGTCTCTGTAATGCCATCTATGAGAAGGGCCTATTTCTTATTTGATTGGAAAATTTTCATGTTACAACCTTAAGTTTAGTATTATTGCATATCAACACCTACTCTTTGGATTCTTGCAGCCTCAAACTTACAATTTTTTTCGTATACAGGCTCAGTAACATCCATTATGGTGATTTAGATTTCCATCTAATGTCGTTGGAGGATCTGACCAACTGCCAATCTGCCATCTTACCTCCTCTACGTTCTTGACAGTCCATATTTGTCTCAGTACAGTCCTTCAGTGGCATGTTTCGGTCCTCTTCCCCATTACTTAGAAAGACCCCATCGTGTCCCAACCGTGACATCTGTCCTCTTTGACATACCCCTCGTGCTTCACCCTCACGACAAGCCCATTATCAATGATTTCACCCCCAAAAAAAACCCTAGAAGAACATGTGAATAAAGTGAGGAAAAAGAACGAAAAAGTGCTTACCTTGATACTGCAGAGATGGGTTAGGGTTTTTGTCCACAAATCCTTGAGCAAACAGAGAGGATCGGGGGAAGATTTTGTACCCAAAAGAAGAAGAGGATTAGGGTTGATCTCTGGATTTCTTGATGGAGGAATGACTTTGTCGTTGTAGGAGTGAATTTGTTGTCAGATGAGTGATCATGGGAGTTGAAAGAGAAGAGAAAGAGGGGATAGGGTTTAGAATTGGGGGAAGAAGTTTTCTGAGGGTTATGGTGGATCCAATGGTGGTTAATTGTACTGGTTGACCATGTGTTAGCGGATTTTGGAGTAACAGTGGTGAGGAAATAGTTGGTAGCCTCAAGATAGGCTTGTACATGAAAGAACTTGCCACTCAAAAGTATATGAAAGAAACTGTGAACTTGAGGCTGCTATAATAAAGCGTCCAAAGTGTATATGCTTCGATATAATAATAGTGAACTTGAGGCTGTACCAAAGCCATCTTTTTTTCCAACAAAAGTGGAAAGAAAGTACCATGGTGACACCTTTATAATAGGAAGGGCTTCTACTTATTTAAGTAAAAACAACTGCCTGTGTGTTTACAAAAATTGGTTGAATATTGAAACAAGTGCAGGTGAGTTGTTTAGCTTTAAAAAAAATGTAGGAACCAAAATGTTGAAATCTCTTTATTAAGGTTTTGGTGTCTGCTTAATATTGACATTGTTTTGCATTTCCATCAATATTTCAGATGTCCTCAAAGTTGTTTGTCTTTGCAGGAGCCATTACTCAAAATGGAGCTGAATGAACCTGCTTTGCTAGCTGGAAATTGGTCCCAGCTATGTTCTACATGCAAGGTATTGTTCAGTTTTTACTTATTTGTCCTCTATTGATATAAACTCTCTATTTGTGAACTTTCAGTGAAATAACTGATTCAGTAGCTTCCACATATTAGATTGTCAGACCTCTGCGCTCGAAGCATTGCTCAACCTGTGATCGCTGTGTTGAGCAGTTTGATCATCACTGCCCTTGGGTATCAAATTGTATTGGCAAGGTAGCTTGCACTGATGATTGCATTTCATGTTGTGTTTTGTCCACCATGATAAACTTTTCATTATTTTTTATACTTACGTATAAAAATTATAATCAAATTTGTTTACCCAACATCCATTTAAATTTTTTTATGGACTTGCACCTGCAGAAAAATAAATGGGATTTTTTCATATTTCTAATTTTGGAAGTTTCTGCCCTGCTGGCTACTGGCGCCGCAACAATTATACGTATGTTCTGAACTGCTTTTTCAAATTACATTCCCTTGAAGATATTAGTTTTTCAACTTACTCTAGACAAGTGAATCTTTTACTGGTATTTTCAGGAATCACAACGGATCCATCTGCTCCAAGTTCATTTGGGATGTGGATAAAATATGCTGCTACCCAACATCCAGGTGCTGTAGCGTTTCTGATGATGGATTTCTTTCTTGTCTTTGGAGTTGCGATGTTGACAATCATACAGGCATCACAGGTATGGCTATTCTGGTGTGCTACTTCTGTTCCTTGTTGTTGTTGTACCATTATAGCATTTTGCTTGCAGAGTTTGATAACTTTTGACTTGTTTCTCCTTTCGTAGATCTCTCGCAATATCACAACAAACGAAATGGCAAATTTTATGCGTTACACATATCTCAGAGATCCAAGTGGCCGGTTTCGTAATCCTTATGATCATGGCATTTGCACAAACTGCTCTGATTTCTGTATAAAGGGATACAATGAAGATGTGGGAGGTGTAGATTCAATGGTAGATTCTGATGGTATTGGAATGGCTCAGATGAGCACAATACCTCATTCCCACAATGGGGAATTCCACTCTCATCACAGACACAGCAGCACCAATGGCAATGTCTCCATCGATGTTGAACCTAACAACACAAGACCTCGTGGTCATACACAAACCAATCACTGCAACCACAACCACAACCAGATTCCCAACCATGTTAAACCTGATAAGCCTGATGGTGTTCCTTTGGGCTTAGGTTTCGGCCTTGGACGGGGTAACCCACGGCGTGCGACACCTTCTATTGTATAAAGGGAAGGAACTCAAGATCCTTGTGTGGTGACCATAGAAATTCTTAGGACTTCGATTTTCCCTTGGTTCAATTTATCATTGCTTGGTATTGCAGTTTTGAGGCTTTAATTGATTTTGCTGTTATTTTCTATAATAGATCATTGTGGTATGTACAGAAATTTCAGACAAGCCATGATGACTATTACCATGTAGTTTCCTTCGACAAAATTTATGTTATGTATATTCACATTGGACTTGTACGTATCAGAATAGTATTCTTTTCTTCTTATCTATTGTGCAACATTCAGATTATGAAAGATTGAAAATTGCGTTGTTCCCTAGTCACAGCATTCCTATTTTGTTATTTGTTCCATCGTTGTTCTGCAATTCATGGGACATTTTGCTGATACCATGAGCTGTCATCATGCGATGATTAGTGACAAGAATAATCCTGTGTTGCTTGATCATAAGCTTGATGATGACTTGGGAAGATCAAGAACCCACCAACAAAGCCTTTGTAAGTTGTGTGTTGAGTTCTTTCCCAGTACCTCATTGGACCAGGGTCTTCCCCCAGCTAATGCTTACGCTATCATAATGTGACAAGTCGTCATGTCTAATGCCAATGTTATCAACTTGTGACCAGTGATTATGACCATGTCATTGTCATCATGAAAGCGACAAAAAAAAAAATCGAACACCACAAAACAACAGCCGCCTTGTTCAAAACCATGTCCCGTGGATAAGCGGGATTGGGCCCTGCGACCGATCAGATATTAATTCCCCGCCCCATCCAACGGCGAGTCTTATGAACCGCTGAATCAACGGTCAGGATCCTTCTAGTTGACCTCATGTTTCTCCAATGGTCCACCTCCTGGACCGCTGCGTCCACCCAAATGACGTCATCAGAGCACGATAACAAACAGTTCCTCCGCGGGGGTAGCAGAAACCGAGGCCGTTGCGTCACCCAACGCCCAAAGCACATCCGCTCCCCCTTTCCCGCCGAAACCGAACTCCCAAATCGACGATTGCGTAAGGAAAAGATAACGTGGCAAGATGTCAGTTCGACACGTCTGAATATCGCAGATCTGATCCCCCATATTCGTGTCAAGCGGAGTAAGTCACGGAAGGAAGATAAAGTCGACCCCTGGAGGAGGTGGGCTCCACGATCGTCCTTCTATCATCACCATGGACGCGTGGCTCCCATCCGTTGCTCCGGAGACAGGCTCGGAGTTGCCCCACCTCTCCGTCTCTTCCTTCCAAAACCTCCCCAACTCCTCTACCCTTGTTGTTCTTCACCCCTTCCACCATTTACCCCTCCCAATTCCATCCACCACCAGTGCTCCACTCCAACCCGCGATTGTCAGTTCTGTTCCATCGGAGGTGAGAGCCGTTGAGCTGCCGATGCTGACGACGCTGGTTTTTGCGATGGTCGTTTTGCTTCGTTTGGTGTTGGTTTGATCGGGTTTTGGTTCTGTGTTTGCTTTTGGTTCTGTGTTTGGTTTTGGTGTTTGTTAGCTCGCGTTTAGAGGATGATGGTGCTGTTTCTGAGGGTCGGGGTTTGGTTACGGAGTTTTAGTGTGTGGATTGGTTTGGTTTATCTGGGCTGGAGTGGTTTTTCTGTTCTCTCTTTCTCTTTTGAAGTCGATTGATGAGTTGTTGATGATGGTCGTGTTCTCTCCTAAAGTAGTTTTTTTTTTAGAAAAAGATTGATTGTTTTTTTGCTTTTGTACGGTTGTTTGATGCATTTGTATTCTTCGATTTAGCTCTTTGTAGAAAAGAAGTCCAATATTTATTCATGCGCATAAAGACTAAATCTTTCTCTATACTCCTTTTGTGGATGATCAGTCCGTCTTCTTTCTCGTCTGTGCGTTCTTTTTAGCTAAAAAAAGTGTAGGCTGGTCGTTTCGTGGTTTCTTCTTTTTGGATTTATTGTTAGCTCTTTAGTTGTTGTTGGGATGGAACCTTTTTTCTTCTTCTCAATTCGTTGTTGTGGGTTATTTTAATACGGTTTGATATTTTTCCATCCGTACGGATTCTGGCATTCACTTCTTCAATCTTCCTTTTTACGTTGAGCATCAATCAGACCATGGTTTCTCTCTAGAACACGTGTTTTAGGAACAAGTTATAGTACTAGATTTTGGGTCCTAAATAATAATTGGGGAGCAGAACTAACAGAATTCTTCTGTTTTCTACAGGATGGTGCAGAAAATCTACGAAGTTTGCATCGACCAATGTTTGTTTGAGAGAAGTAAATAACAGGTATCCGTTTGGTTCTGGTGTGAGATTGCTAGAATTTGATCATCATGGGTAGTGCTTGCTCAAGGAAAAGGGACCACCTGGTGGAGGAGGAGGATCCAAGGAAAACTGGCACTGGAAGATATTACAAGAGTAGCAGCTCAAAGTGGCTGATGCGAACTCTCAGTCGCACTAGTTCTGGCAACCCTACGGGGCAGGAGAAATGCCCTTCTCTTCTGGAATTGTGTGTTCATAAAATTTGCGAGGTTCCTCTACGAACCCAGCTAGACTTTTATTTTTCTTCCCAATATTTGAAGTTTTTAACCAGAGAAGTCAGTCCTGGAGCTTCTGTTTTTTTTTTTATGAACATTTCCCTGTTATGCATACAGGACATTAGACGTTACTGTAGATTCTCTATGCTCCCAAGAGATATAAGCCAGCAAATCTTCAATGAACTGGTTGAGACTCAGTGCCTTACTGACGTTACTCTTGAAGCATTCCGAGATTGTGCACTTCAGGTAAGAGCACATGTGCTCGTCTTTAAATTTAAACCAAGAATATTTAAATTAACGGGACCGATATTTGGCTGTTACTATTATTTGTATGTTTGTTTATTTAAAGAGATTGTGCACGATATGGTGGCCTTCAACATTCATTTTCCCTGTATCACAGTTCATAAAGAAAAGCCTCTATAGAAGAACTCAACCATAATCACTTGGTCTTAGTATTCTTTTGGTGTCTATTTTTTGTGTTTTATATCTGGAATTCACTACAGAAGTTAATTCATTATAGTCACAAATAACATGACTTTCTACTGATCATCTTGGTTTGTTTTATCGGTTTATACCAGGATGTGCATCTAGGAGAATATCCTGGAGTGAGAGACAGTTGGATGAGTACCATTTCTTCACAGGGACTGTCTCTGTTATCTCTTGATATTTCTGGTTCTGAAGTAACTGATTTGGGATTTTTGCTCCTCGGGGATTGTTCAAACCTTCAATCACTGACCTTCAATTACTGTGATAGTCTCTCAGACCATGGAATCCAATATTTACCTGGTATTTATCTGCTAGATCTGTATCGCTCCATTTCTATTACGTTTTTTTTCTGGATTATCTATTGTTCTCTGATGCAAATCGAGTTTATTGTGGTATTTGATTTTTCTCTCTAAAAAACAATACCCTTTTCTGTATATAGTTCCTGGCCAAGAACTTTGTTGTTTTTATTCTTTTCGTTCCTACTACAGTATTGCTCACTGGATTTTCACACTAACTGGCTATAGCAGATTGGTTAATTGTTTCATAACTGTTGTCAATTAACTATAGTTTGGAAGTGGTGTGTCCTTATTCTAACGTTAGAAAGATTTCTAAAGATAGACAAAGGTATATTTTGACTTGTTGCAGAAACTTCTGTCTCACCTATACAGATTATTTTATATGACATGTCTGCTATATACTCATGTCTAAATTGCTTAGCCTTTTCATTGTAGTTATTTTTTGTGATATTCTCTTTTGTCGCAACATTCCTTTGTTTTCAGATTTCTCCAACTTGATGTCATTGAGTTTTAAAAAGAGTAGTGCCATTTCTGCTGAAAGCATGAGGGCCTTCAGTGGCTTAATCAACTTGGTAAATTTGGACCTTGAGAGATGTTCAGGGATTCATGGTGGACTTGTTTATCTGAAAGGTTTGCCTCCATTTGATGTTCCTCTTAATAACTATATTTTTCAAATTCGTATATCTGTGCAATGGGGATCACATGGTAGCATTTATAATGAAATTTCTGACAATTAATACATTTTTTTCTCTTATAACTTTAAGTGAAAACATCTAATGTGGAGACAAATGTCTTGGCTTCTCCTAACAAAGGATAACGAAAATATAGGAATACCACTATTTTTCATATTCATGTTGTCTTTCTTTCTTTTTCTTTTTCTTTTTAAATAAAAGTTCTGCACCTATTGGAATTCGAATTCATAACTCCCCAACTCGAGTAATAATCATGTACCGAATAAGCTACGTTTTGTTTGATATTGATGTTGTCTTGGTTGCTAGAGTTTTGTATTGTTGTGTCAAACTGTTACTCAGCTAGCATTGAACTGTATGCTAGTAGAACTTAGTACCCTTTTTTCTTTTAGAATGAAATGTTGTATCTTTATTCTGTTTGACAGTTTGACAAATGTGTGTTTCATTCAGAAATAAAATTCGATTCATTTTCTTTTGCAGGACTAAAAAGGCTTGAAACTCTTAATGTCAGATGCTGCAACTGTATTACAGATATAGACATGAAACCTCTTTCAGGTAGATTCTGATTTTCATTAAATTCTTTAATTTTTATTATGTTAATTGTGATTCGTTTCTTTTGCTCAGCCATGCAAATTACAGAAAATAAGTGTACTAGCCATGTCTCAATTATATGGTGGCGTCTATAAATTTGCTGGTATTTTTTCTTCAGTAAACCATGTTGAAAAAATATTGGCCATTGTGTTTGAGCTTGCCATATTGCTCATATGATTTCGAACTTATGAGTATCTACTTATTCTTAGACATGGAAAACGGCCGTGTCCGGCCCGCGGCGGCCCACCGGATAGGCCCAGTCCGGCCCGCGGCGGCCCACCGGATAGGCCCAGTCCGGCCCGCGGGAACCGGGCCGGGCCGGGCCGCGCTGTGCTTGGGAAATGGCCGCCGGCTCGGGCCATGGGCTGTGCCTGGCCCAGGGCCTGTTGCGTCTGGTCCGGCCCGGCCCGTTTTCCATGTCTACTTATTCTATGATGCCTATTCAGTCATTATTTAAATATTTTTTTGATTCTTACAAATAATTCTCCAGTAAGGATAAGATCACTCTCTTATGTTCATCTTGGAATGATGCTTATTTCCTTTAATGAGAATTGTTCAATCCCTTAGAAAAAGTTCACTTTGGATCACACCACGGGAAGCATTCATTAGTCTATGTTATGATCAGAAGTTATCACATATCAGGTTGTGGTTAATCGAGAAGAATAATATTATATTAATTGGAGCTTGTGATTGAGCCTACTATTAAAAATAAAGTAATATATATAAGGCCCACTGTTCTCCAAAAAAAAAAAAGAGCTTCCATCACTTACATCAATCCAAAGTTATATAATGAGTGATGCATGAAATCATGATATACATAGGTTTTGAGTCTTGAATACCAGTTGGGAAGAAAAACTAATAACAAACAGAGGACTGCATGTTCGTTTAACCAATATTAACCTTCTGCACATTGACATTCAGGTCTAATCAACTTAAAGGAGTTACAAATATCGTCTAATAAAGTGACTGATGCAGGGATTGCTCAACTGAAAGGTGCATATTTTTTATTGTCATGCTATCTTTAAAGTGTCTTTTGTCATAGAATGTGTTCTCTGATGTTTTAATGTATGGTATCTGTTACCCCTTGTGTTTCTCAGGTTTGAACAAACTTGCTTTGCTTAATTTGGAGGGATGCCCTGTCACTGCTTCATGCCTGGGGTCGATTTCAGGTCAGAT